>SNQJ01S0018945.1:119574-147218 GCA_010110895.2 Picea sitchensis
ATGTGACTGATGTTGAATGTGCCATTGTTTATTTCCCTACATTATTGTGATCATCATTGAGTGCCTTGTAAAGATTTTAAAAGAAGCATAATTGTTTAAGCACGGTAACAACTGATTCAACCCCCCTCTCAGTTATCCAACAAGGCATAGTAGGAAATCTAAAGTTTGCATACCACGACTTGGTAGAAGTTTCCAGAGCTAGTACCAGATAAGTACATGCGTACAAAACTCAGCCCGAATTCATAGGCAATTATAGTAGAGCCAGAAGAGTGGGAAGCAAGGTTGGAGAAAACAGGCACTTTGAATCTATTAGAAATTATGCATTTTGGTAGGAGTGCAGAGATCAACATCTGCGTCAATTTGTTATTGAGTTGTGTCCTATAGATTTTAACCTTGTACAATTATATAATGCAAACATTTTTTAAGTAAAAGAACAGAAAAGATACAATGGAAAATACAAGCATTACAAAGAGACTTTTCCCCTGGAAACCCAAACCGGAAAAACCAGCATATTCTATATTCATTCATTGTGATACATTGTTTACAATACAATATACATATAGGATCCAGCAACATCCAAAACCCTAACCCAATGACTTGGATTAGTGAACAATCCTAATTCCTTAACCAGAAATAGAAAACCATCGGCAAAAACTATGTGCCGAAAAAATGCCCAACAGTGGACACAAAAAATCGAGGCGACACAAAAAAATGAGGCAAAAATGTGACACGTTTCTCGAGGAAAAAAAATCTCTGGGCATTTCCCCTAAACCCCTACATCCCCCAAAAGAGGGGCCATGTGCCCCCCCCCCCAACCACAAAGAATATAACACATACCCAACACATCCATGGAGGCATTTTATGGTTGGATAGGCCAGTGTTGATAGGCACTCAACTCATTGTTTGGATCAGTGGGTTACCATCAACAGGGGAAGACCCACTGCCATTATTCATGGAAAAATCTAAGGATAAAACCTTGGCAGAGAAGATAAAAGATAAGTATGACATGCATAGAGGAGCACATGATTTGGACGTTGCAAGTATTAATGATGAGATTGTTAGGTTCACGATGAAGGTGTTGGCCTGTAAGTTGTTGAGAGAATGTTGCAAAGATCAAGTATTAGAAGGTGTAATAGCAGCAGCTGAGAAGTGCGTTAGAGGAGTAAATATGAACTAGGCGACGTTCTTGGTAAACCATTTCTTGATGGATTGCATGGAGGTACAAGATAAAGGAACAAAATTCCATTATGCATGGCTATTTATATTGATTTCATTAGTGGCATGGAGGGAGCCAGAAGACACTCGATTTCTCAGAATTGCGAAAAAACCATGTTTAGCAACAAGATATGTGAAATTGTGGCATATTGTGCACAAGGAAAGACAGTTGGATAGTAACATCACTTTCTATGTTTACAAGGAGGATAATTCGACAGAGCATTCAGGAAAGACAACGAAATGGCACAGGAGACACACAAAAAATAGTACCGCACCCTAGAGAAAAGAGGAAAGAACATGATAAGGGAAAATCAGTACCCCAACACAAGAAGAGGAAAGCATTCAAGGAAGTGGCCACCCAGGCCTTGATAAAAGAGTACCTAAAGAAAATAGGAGATCAAGTAAAGGAAGTGACGGACAAATCATTTCATCATGTGGCGCATAAAAAAAGAGGAGATACATGCATATGTGCAAGAGCAGATAGCTTCATTGTGTTAGCTTTTGGAAGCAGCCAAGATAGCACCAGAGCAAAGGATAGAGGAAGAATAGATGGCAAGTACATAAAATATTATAGAAGCATGAAAAATGACCTCTCACCCATCAAAAGTATCAGCAGAACGTCGAATGATAAAGATATCACAAGGGGCTACAGAGTTCCCCTCGACAGAGATGCAGGAGCAAGCAGAAGCATTTATTCATATTGACTTAGAAGTCTTGTTTCATTTGTCGATGAATGTATTAAAGGGTTTGTAGACAAGTGTTACATAGGAGACAAATTTACGCACAGAATCGACGGCGATGGAGTTAACCAAAAGTGACAAATGATAAGGCAGAATTGTAGATAGAATACAACAAAGTTATGATGGAGTGGGATGAGGCCGAACAGAAAGTAGAAAGGATATAATAGGAAATCCATAAGGTTTATAGTGACATTTAGGAGGTCCTGATGGAATTATATGATCCATTATAATATCAAGTGTCGAAGATTAGCAAATCCATTCCGAGATTTCACATGAAGATAGTAGACTTATAAGCACACACTATGTCAAGCACTCCACCTGAGGAAAGGGAACAAAGGAAGAAGTTAGAAACGACAACAATGGAAAGTATCAAGAGTTTGGAGAAGGAGTGTGCCAATTTGTATGAAGAAATCACATAAGTATGGACTCAACTAATAGAATATGATGAGTTGCAAGGACTAGGGAAGAAGTTGCAGGTTGTGCAGGAGAAGGTGCAAAAGTTTAAAGAGACGATGAGCACTCTGCCACCAGTAGAAAATATGGTTGCAAGCGTGGAGAATACAAAGTTGTACTTAGACATTAACCAAATGAGAGAAGAAGAGCAAGCCCGTGCACAAAATATTAATAATCTATAGGAGGAAGAGTTATGGGTAACACAGGAACTTGCAGCTGCACAAGGCATAGCGAAGCAGGCAGTGCAAGAGAGTGCAGAGAAGTTGAATACCCACATTACTATAGAGACAGCAGAGGGAATTTTTTGGAAGGAAACAAAAGTAAAGGAAAAGGTCGCAACTGCAAGAGAAACATTCTAGGAGTTCATTGTGACATGGAAGAAGGCCTGAAGTGGCTCAGGACGAGCCATAGGTGAGTGTTCAGGGTGTGTTAGAGCAGGACATTTTGGGACCAGTTTGGGAATCAAGTAGGAGAAAATTGCGTGACAAGTCAGCTAAGGAGTAGCACACGCAGAAGAAAGGAATAAAGTTAGAGCATTTTTAGGGGTCAGGGTGCGCAAAAGGTGGAAAACAGTTATATTTTATTAGGCATTTGGGTTCAATTTGTAATGGGCTAAGCCCTAATGAAAATGTATAAATATGTAAGGGTTTTTGGGTAGAAAATAGTTGATGAAATGTGAAATATGTAAGTGAGGATAAGTCTGAGCTTATGATGTGTGATGAATAAGTGAGGCTAAGTTTATGCAAGGAGAGAATGAGCTAAGTGTGCACTGTATGCACGAACAACAAGGGTATTTTTGGGTAGAACTAAGATATCATGTATGAGTGCAG
The DNA here is from genome assembly GCA_010110895.2 of Picea sitchensis. Lineage (NCBI taxonomy): Eukaryota > Viridiplantae > Streptophyta > Pinopsida > Pinales > Pinaceae > Picea > Picea sitchensis. The sequence goes on from SNQJ01S0018945.1 coordinate 122,813, forward strand.
TGCACACATTTTGTAAGAGATGATGCTAAACAAAAATACAAGAAGCTTGTCATTGTGGGGGTAACCTATATTGGGTGAACCACATTAAAATATGGCGTCTTTGTGTTATGTTTTGATGTGTCTGGTTACTTTTATGTTTATTGCGTGCACTTAATGTGTGTTGGGTAATATGAATCTGTTATATGTTATGGTTCTGCGCACATGATGAATGGTATAATGAATGAATGTTAAGTCGAATGGTTATGATGAATGCCTCCTTCCCTTCATTATTGCGGAAACTTGGTTCCTACAGTCCCCATAGGTACCTCGAGTGAGACTTCACATGTTTATGGGTGATATCGAAAGGGTTGGTATCTTAAGGGTTTTGTTGGTGAATTAAAGTTGAAGCTCGGGTCTTCCCACTGTGCACCAACAGATCATTAGTTTCCATCTAAGAGTGTGGGTCTAAAAAAGGTCCTCTTCCCTAAAAGTAGATACTACTTGTGAGAAGTCTTAGCCAACAATTTACCTAGCATATTATTTTTTTTCTAATTGAGATAATGACTGCTACCTAGCAGCAAAGAGGTCATCATCTAGGGTTTCCTTGGAAGTAGGATCATAGAAGTGAAGTATTTTGGCATTTGACTCTCTGGAAATTGAGAAATGATCCTAGTGCCATCTACAGTGGTGATATGTTCTTTGTGGTCGTCATAATTTGCAGCACACCACTCGACCAACTCAATAAAATGATAGGTTTGAGGAATAACAGACCGATCGAGGTTCGATTCCCATATAAACAAATAATATTTCCCGATGTTAGGATTGGTTTGTCTCCTTTGAATTAACTGGTAAAGATATGGGTACGATAGAGTAGGGTCAAAAACATCCCCCTCTCTATGCTCTAGGTGGTCGTGAGGGGTCAGTTGCTTCGGTAAATTTTTAGTTTGGCTAGGGCTTGCTTTAGACTTCATTTTGGAGCTTCAAAGGGAACAACTAATCATATAGATGAAAAGGAGGGGTGAAGGTGGTTAGAACTACCATTTTAGTGATCAAAGGAACATTGTATAGGTTATCATCTATGTTCAAGGGTTTGACTCAAGCGCCAAATCTTATTTATGTTGCAATTACAGAAATTATACGTTAAAACCCCTTTTTAGCCTTTTATATGATTCAGAGGCATGTGTCACCTTTACATTGGGAAGACCTTCGAAATTTGTGAAGCGCACAAATATTTGAGTGACATCATTGATGACATTAGAAAAGTACCATGGCCATGTGGCAAACGGGTGTTGGTGTAGGTGGTTGCCTATGTGGAACCTTTGTTAGAGTAGGGTGGCACTAAGATGGTCCAAGTGTCTCCCAAACCAAGTGTCTCATCATCGTTAGCATGCACCCAAGAGTGTTCCCATGCACATATCTCATTTCCTTATTGGGCCACATAGATGCCTAGGTGGAAGTTGAGTTGTCCATCTATTTTTCCTTTCATCGTCCTCAAGTACCCAGTAATCGTCCAACTAGGCATTGAGTTGAAATACAATAAAGCGGTTTTCTAGGATACCACAGGGGGTATCGCATGATCGGTCTAGTGGTTTACCCAAGGCCCTGAGTGATGTGAAATTAATCAAGTATAGTCGTGTGGCATGGGAAAAACCACCCTCGCATCTTTGAGAAATGTTAACTAGTGGGCATGTCCACGATGCAAAATTCATCCTAGGACGTTGATCTTAGGAGCCCACTAGCGCGCATTGTAAATCATTGATCTCTTAAAGTTTAGTAGGGTAGGTTGAATTTGCAACTTTTTTTGGGTATGTGTTGTATTATTTGCACGAACAGCAGTGTCTATGTTGCGCCAGGTGTGCATGGGGGGTTTGAGGGGGGAGAAATCCCCCAGCGCGGGGGTTCGGGGGCAGCGCCCCTGAGAAAAAAAACTTTCCTCAGGAAACATGTCACATTTTTGCCTCATTTTTTGTGTTTCCTCGATTTTCGTGTCCATTGTTGGGCAGTTTTTCACCGCATGGTTTTTTTTCGATGGTTTTCTATTTTTGGTTAAGGAATTAGGGTTGTTGACTAATCCAGGTCATTGGGTTAGGGTTTTGGATTTCATTGGCTCCTATATGTATATTGTATTGTAAATAATGTATCACTATGAATGAATATAGAATATGTTGGTTTTCCTAGTTTTGGTTTCCAAGGGAAAAATCTCTGTGTAATGTTTGTATTTGCCATTGTATCTTTTCTGTTCTTTTACTGAAAAATTGTTTGCAGTAAATATTGTACAAGGTTAAAATCTACATTTGGTATCAGAGATTTGTTGGCTTCAGGGGGATGCCTTTGTGGTCAAGGGTTTGGCTCGGGACTGTGACAAGCCTTACTACAATGGGAGATATGTGGTATTGATTTTTTGAGGTGAAAAGAAATGACGAGCAATTCGAAAATGGAGATTGAGAAGTTTAATGGGCAATTTTTTGAGTTGTGGAAGCTCAAGATGGAAGATCTGTTGGTGGACAGAGATCAGTGGATCACGATGGATCCAAGTACTACACCTCTAAGAACCTTAGTAGATAACTGAAAAAAGTTGGATCGGAAGGCAAAGAGCACAATCTGACTGTGTCTCTCAAATTCAGTATTATTGAATGTGTTAGAGGAAGCTACAACCAAGGATTTGTGGGATAAGTTGGGAAAGTTGTATTAGTCTAAGTCCCTAGTAAATAAACTATTTCTGAGAAAGAAGTTGTATAATCTGAGGATGAGAGATGGAGACTCGGTGGCAGAGCATTTGAACGCCTTCAATATTGTGGTAAGTCATTTAGTATCTGTTGATATTAAAATTTCGAATGAAGATAAGTGTATCAGTTTACTGTGTTCTTTACCAGAATCGTGGGATAGTCTGGTTGTGGCCATAGGTAGTAATACAACTGCCTTGAAGTTTGATGAAGTGGTCTCATCCTTGTTGTTGGAGGATATGAGATGGAAGAACATGGAAGGAGAGAGCACAGACACATTATATGCAAGACGATGCTCCCAAGAAAGAAATAGCTCTAAGTTCTCAACTGAGAGATCCAAGACTAAGGGTAGATCTAAATCTCCCAGAAAGTTTGTAAAGGTATGTTGGAGATGTGGAAAAGAAGGGCACTACAAGAAGTAATGTAGATCCAAAGTTGAGAAAAAGAAGGGATCTAAAGAATCTCCTTATACAAAAGAAAAGACCTCCAAGGAAGAAGGAGGGGATGTGTACTTGGCTTCCTCAAGCACACATGCAGATCATGAGTCATGGTTGGTTGACTCAGGTGCATCCTTTCATCTGACTCCCCACAAGGAGTGGTTCTGTGAATATGAAAGGCTTGATGGAGGTAATGTTTTCTTAGGTGATGATTCAACAACCAGAATCATAGGACGAGGAAAAGTCAAGTTGAGGCTCATAAATGGAAGGATTGGAACACTTCCTAGTGTTCAACACATCCCAAGTTTGGCCAGAAATTTGATTTTTGTAAGAAAAATGAATGATGCAGGTGTAAAAACAATAATTGAAAAGGAACCCCGGAGGATGGTTCGAGAAGAAATGGTGTTGTTGAAGGGAGTTCGGTTTGGAACTTTGTATAGTTGCAAGGAATCACTACTAGTGATGGGTGTAATAGTTCCATTGCTCCTGATATTGGACTTGAAGAAGAAAGAACTCCTACATTCTCTGGAGAAAAGGTTATGTTGTGGCATCAAAGACTGGGGCATATTGGAGAGAAGGCTCTTCGACTACTACACGGTAAAGGTATGGTTGAAGATATGTCTAAATTCTCTCTATATTTTGATTTCTGTGAACATTGTGTATATGGGAAGCAGACTCGGGTAAGATTCCCCTCTGGTCCAACGAGGGCAGAAGGAATTTTACAGCTAGTTCACAGTGATGTTTTTGGACCTATGTCGGTCCCATCATTGGGAAAATCTGTGTACTATGTCTCATTTATAGATGACTTCTCGAGGAATACTTGGATACATTTCCTCGGGAATAAATCTGAAGTCTTTGACAAGTTTAAAGAGTTTAAGGCTCTTGTTGAGAATCAAATAGAGAAAAGAGTTAAGGTGTTGAGGACAGATAATGGCGAAGAGTTCTGCGGGAATGAATTTGAAGAACTATGTAAGAAGTGTGGTATAGCAAGGAAGAATTGTTGGCCCTTGACCAAGTTTTGGGAGTTTCTTGGTCACGTTGAGCTATTTTGGGACTTCGACAGCCTCTCGAAGGAGGATCGCAAGTCGAAGCGAATATCACGGGATCTCGGCCCCCTTTTGGGACCCTTTTTGGGTTTTTGGGAATATGTAACAGGAATGGGATGTTGGCCCATGGGTTTACTCATGTTTAGGCCTATTTTGTAATGTATATATAGAAGGATAGGCAATGCAGAAAGAGGTTGGTGTGCTAAGTGCAAAAGGAATGGTTAAGTGCTAGATCTATGTGATCAAAGGATTGTAAGCGCTCTGTGCATACTGTGTGAGACTTGTAGAGCTGAGTGCAAGTCCCTGTGAAAGACTGTAGAAGGCTTTGTGTTGTAACGCAAGGAAGAAGGATCTAGCTAGCTGTGCATATCTTTTGTCCTGTGCGGAGTAAGGGTTTTGAGGCTCTGTGCTTGTAACCGATTGACTGAAGACAATAAAGAAGAAGAGTTGGTCGACGTAGCCCCAGGGTGGGGGTGAACCACGTAAACCTTGTGTGATGTGCTTTGTGATTTGTCTCGATGTATTTACATGTTATATGCACAATTCTCTGATATGTTTAGCTAGATCTATTCATGCTTGATGCTTATTTTATGTTATAATGTTAGATCTGATCTAGATATTCATGCTTAGTACTTGATATGCTCATTATGATCCATTTGTATATGCTAAGTGCTTGAATACTGTAGATTAGTGTGAATACTACGAAGTTTTGTCTTATAAGTGAAGTGGTTATTGATTGTATATTGAGAAACTAACAGTGCTAAGTGCTCTAGTAAGATGTATAATCATAGATCTGTGTCCCAGCCAAGGTTGTAGACACTTGAGTCCTGCAACCACCCCTGCCTCTACCTCAGGTGAGACTTCATCTGCTTCGCAAGTGTTGCTGAAAGGGTCGGTAGTTAGAGTTTTGTTGGTGCGTTGTTGTAGCATTGAAACCTAGGTCTGCCCCTGTGCCAACAAATGGTTCCATTGTCGAGACATGAAACTGCGATTGCTAGGAACTAAAAAAAAGCAAGCTCTGTGTAAAGATTCATCCTGAAATTGCAAAATCTTTGTGCGTAGATCCGTGCCCTAGTGCGCAGTATTCTACTTGATCTATAAAGTTATGTGTTAAAGAGAGAAGGTTGGATCTAAAGAAAAGAAGCAAGATCTGAACGCTTTGTGCTCTAAGAAAGGTAAAAGTGGAAATTTCTGACTAAAAGAGGTAAGATCTGCAAGCTTTGTGCTCTAATAAAGGTAAGAATAGTTAAAAATTTTAATATCTGGAAGCTTTGTGCCCTATAGAAGTGATATAAGTTGAAATTTTTGTTTCTAGAAGATGGATCTAGGTCTATTTAATAGAGTATGTCCTAGTTTGAAAGATAGGTCATTAATAGATCAAATAAGATTTGATATGAGTATATCTGATAAGAGTAGTGAAAGATATGTTATATCTATGCAAAGAAAGAATATTTGGACTAGCAAATGGATGCAGGATCCTAGAAAGAATTTGTTACAGGTTAGCTCCCATGATCCTAGTGCACAGTACAGAAGAAGATGGGGATCATTTAAAAGGAAGAGAGGATTAACCCTCTGTTACAGTTGCAGAAGGCCGAGACATCTTGCTAAGGAATGCCCTAGTGGAAGACCTAGTTGTCTTTGTTGTAAAGCTCTAGACCATGAAGTATTGGATTGCCCTAGAATGATTGTTAAGCTTGGAAGAATGAACCTGAATCAAGAAAACCCTAAGGCAAATCTAGAACCTACAGAAGAACCTCAGAAAGAATTAGAGAAAGCATTACTATAGATGAAAGAAACCCTGAATGACCATCGACATGTCATCTTATCGGAGATCTTCAAAGAAAATGAATGCATCGAAGAAAGAATAGGAGACTTCGACATTGACTGTGTTCTAGATGAGGAAACACAGATGTATATTATGCCAGAGAAAATCTAGGAAGATATAGGAAGGCCTGTTATGATCCCTTCACTAGGAGGAATAAGTTTATTCAGAGGAAAGCTAGTAAACCTATGTGGAAGGCTCACTTGGATACATATGACTGTCAATGGGACTTCGACAGAAGAAGACTTTGAGATTATTAAAATTGTCGAAGACAGCACCCTGTTTACCATGCTAATAGGAAAACCTTGGATAGATAGAGATCAAGCCAGACGAAAGGAAGAAGAAGAAGTTTTGGAACAGAAGAAGAAAGAGTTAAAAGACTTTATGACCAGAAGGATCGTGCACTTGATTGAGGAACAGGAGAGTAGATCGCAGATATTTAATACTAGAAAATCGGGCATCGAAGCTAAGAGAACACTAGAGGATCCACATAAGATTGAATTACCTATCCCAGACAAAGAAGACGTATTATCCAGGAACCCTAGGAAATAATTTCAACAACACGAAGTAACTAAGACCAAAGAAGAAAAGAATCAAAGCACTGTCAAGAAGAAGCTCACTGGAAAGAAGGCTAGAAAGTTAAGAAAGAAGAGGGCTAATACTGAAAGGTTACACGAGATTCTAGAGGAGACCTCGCGGAAAGAAAAATTGCAGAATTGGAGCTTCGTCGAGATATCAGAACAAAAACACATGGAACTTCGCCATGACGAAGAAATATAGTCGTTGGGGCCAATATGTCCATTCGAATTCTGCTCCGAACGAACAGAAAAGCAATAAAGGTTCGTCATCTGACCGTTGGACTGTGCCATAATGGATCGAACAAGAGTTAATGGAGGCTTATACCCATTGCAATCCAACCATTGTTGAATTACCTATTTAGCTCATCGTTCCATGCACCGAGAACACTTTTGCCAATTGAGAATTTGAGCCCACAGACTAAGCCGATTTTATACAGTGATCATTGTGCTCTCATTCTCTATCTCATTACCCTGTCTGAGTTGTTCCCCTATCCCACAAATTGTTTACCCTAGGTGCGTATTTTGGAAGCATTGAGCACTGCAGAGAAAGTCGTTGAGGAATTTTTGATCGACTTGATGACAAAGAGATTCATGTTAGAGAGAGGAGTGTCTACGGGTGTACAAGCATCTTCGACGAGAGGATTGCATGCCTCTCCTTCCACTGCTCGAGCCGGACCATCCTGGCCAGCTGATGAGAAAAGCACGAAGCACAGAGATTATATCGCGAATGCTAAGTTGATTATGAGCATTCTACCTGCTTATCTACCACCTCTGAGTGGCGCAATAAACCAATACAGTGTGACCCAAGATTTTGAATATGAATTGGTCATTGCGTACCTTCCGAAGGGGATACGCGCAGTGCACATAGATCAGGATAAGATTGCAATGTTGAAGTTTAGTGACTTCAACCTCGACGACAGGAAATTATACAATATGCTAGCCCCATACAAGTATCTGACTAGAACCAAGGGAAATAATTCAAAGATCATTCCCCAACAGTGGACTATGAACCTCGCGCAGTCCACACTGCTTAATGTAATGAAGATTCCTCACTTCGGGAGGCATCAAGAAGTGAACGCATGCGTCAAGTTGTTGTTGTCCTGCTATCATGGAGGATACTTATGGTTGAACCACTGCATCACAGTGGATCCGACTTTGATCAATCAGATCACAGCGCTTAGCATGCAAGGCCCTTACCCAAAGGATTTCTACCCTAGAAAGACCATAGATCACGCTCTCGGCCAGAGAATAAAGTATACTTGCGATGATGTAGAGAAGGGAACGTGAGGCTACAAGGTAGCCTCTATCCAGAGTGGCGCGGTGTGCCTTTCCTGCCAGTTGATCGTAGGCAAGATAATTTGCAAGAACCGACCGACCCAAGTAACTGGATTCGTAGTCGACCTCGCAAGGAAGTGCGCGGAGGGACTACAGATGAATTAGGCAAAGTACCTCGTGAACCAGCTAGAACTAGATTGCAATGAAGTGCAAGGTCAGGGATACAAATTCCACTTCAGCTGGCTTCTTATCCTGATCACTTTCATCGCATGGGAGATGTCAGAAGGTGCGACCTTCCCAGACACCGAGCCATTTGAACCTCTGGTCGCGAAGTTCAGTACGTTGTGGTACTCCAACAACATGAACAAGCAGTGGCAATCAAATGTCGTCTTCTACACGTATTATAACGAGTTGAAGGTAGCCATATAGGCCACGCCTCGCATAACCCCGAACACACTTCACAGGTTTAGACCCTTAATGAAATTCAGCGTGGACCGCCATTTCATCTATATCACCACGTGCGCTGATGAGCACAAATAGAAGCTACAGTCATACTACAAGTTAACGGAGGATGACTTGGAGGACATTACCAAGGAATGGTCGGTAGACCTCCTTGTTCCAGCGGACCCCATAGAGATGTCTGATGTTGACAGCCCCGAAACTGCATCGGATACAATTAGACATAGCAAGATAAAGAAGACCAAATAGGTCCACAATTTAGACAGCGCATCCATGAAGACCGTGTCCATCTCAGCAGTACAAGGAGGTGATGGCATAGAAGTCGAACAGAAGAAAGGAGAGGTTACACCACCAAGAGACGAGGAGGATCCCTCGAAGAAAAGGAAGGTTTCCCCTCCGAAACCTTCTTCAAGGAAGAAAATAAAAGCAACCAGAACCAAATTCGAGACCACCCTCACATCAGATGACTTCGACTTCATCTTCGCAGAACTGAATGAAGCTTCGCTGGAGATAGGAGAGAAGCAAGAAGATAATCAGGAGGAGGTGTTCAGTCGCATTAAGTATGAACTCCAAGGAGTGCAGCAGGCACTATAGTCCAGCCGCACAGTATCCATTGTGCCCCTGACAGTTGGAACACCAGAACTAGGTGATGAGCCTGCTCAATTACATCGCATTGTTGATACGGTTGAAGCTCGCCTTCAATGATCTCAGGGAGAAACAACACAAGCCACCCAGGCTTTAGCGCAAGTACAGAAAGACCTTGAGGACCAAAGAAGTGTTGCAGAAAAGGAAAATCTTTCTCTACAAGCGAAATGGGATGAAGAAAAATCAGAGCTACAGCAAAGCAAGGAATAGTTGCTCTCCGAGCAACTTGAAGTTAAGGAAAGGGTCAGCAGAGCACTTCACTCTGTGACAGTCATCGAAGTACAGACCAAGGAACAAGTTCCACAGCAGGTGGCACAACTATAAGAGGTAATCCAGAAGCTACAGCAACGCATCGCTGACTTAGAGCTCCGCAGAGTACCTGAAACCCCACAGGAGATAAGGAACCAAAGAGAAGCAGTTGCCCGCCACGCAGTTGACAGATTAAAAGCTCTTTCCTTGGAGTGCAAGCAGCTTAGTAACCGCAATGCCCAGACCTGTGAAAATCTCACTAAAAATTCGGAATTGCAGACACTGGAGTCACAGCTCCAAGAAGCAAAGCAGAACGCAGATACACTACAGGCGCAATTGAAGGCCTTGACAGCTATAGAAATGATGAAGAGATCTCAAGAACAACGCACATCTCAGCATCAAATCCATATGATTCAAATCAAAGTGATGGAAGTCACTCAACGACTTCAACCTATGCAAGACAAGGCATGTATGTTGTTTACAGAGGTCGAGAGCCAAGGAGCAAAGCTAGAACATCTCGTCGTCATAGTAGAACAATGCCTAGAAGGGCCAGTGAACGACGCAGTGATCCAGGAGTTCACCGAACAAGAGGCCATAGCAAAGCAGCAAGTCGAAGTATCTTGAGCCAATCTCGAGGCGTTCAAGGTAGAGTTGATCAGACCTGAGTGACTCGGGATGAATCACAGGTGAGTGTTGGGGGCTTGTTGGCCCTTGACTAATTTTTGGGAGTTTCTTGGTCACGTTGAGATATTTTGGGACTTCGACAACCTGTCTAAGGAGGAGCGCAAGTAGAAGCGGAGATCACGGGATCTTGGCCCCCTTTTGGGCCCCTTTTTGGGTTTTGGGGAATATGTAATGGGAATGGGATGTCGGCCCATGGGTTTACTCATGTTTAGGCCTATTTTGTAATGTATATATAGAAGGATAGACAATGTAGAAAGAGGTTGGTGTGTTAAGTTCAAAAGGAATGGCTAAGTGCTAGATCTATGTGATCAAAGGATTGTAAGCACTCTGTGCATATTGTGTGAGACTTGTAGAGATGAGTGCAAGTCCCTATGAAAGACTGTAGAAGGCTTTGTGTTGTAACGCAAGGAAGAAGGATCTAGCTAGCTGTGAAGATCTTATGTCCTGTGCGGAGTAAGGGTTTTGAGGCTCTGTGTTTGTAACTGATTGACTGAAGACAATAAAGAAGAAGAGTTGGTGGACGTAGCCCCAGGGTGGGGGTGAACCACGTAAACCCTGTCTGATGTGTTTTGTGCTTTGTCTTGATTTATTTACATGTTATATGTGAAATGCTTTGATATGTTTAGATAGATCTATTCATGCTTGATGCTTATTGTATGTTAGAATGTTAGATCTGATCTAGATATTCATGCTTAGTGTTTGATATGCTCATTCTGATCCATTTGTATATGCTAAGTGCTTGAATACCATAGATTAGTGTGAATACTGCGAAGTTTTGTCTTATAAACGAAGTGGTTATTGACTGTATATTAAGGAACTAACAGTGTTAAGTGCTCCAGTAAGCTGTATAATCACAGATCTGTGTCCCAGCTAAGGTTGCAGACACTTGAGTCCTGCAACCACCCCTGCCTCTACCTCAGGTGAGACTTCATCTACTTCGCAGGTGTTTCCGAAAGGGCCGGTAGTTAGGGTTTTGTTGGTGCATTGTTGCAGCATTGAACCCTGGGTCTGCCCCTGTGCCAACAAGAATACTACTCCATATACACCTCAGCAGATTGGAGTTGCATAAAGGATGAACAGGACTTTGATGTAAAAAGTAAGATGCATGCTCAGTGGTGTCGAGTTAGGGCAAGAATTCTGGGAAGAGGCAGTGGGTATTGCATGTTACATGGTCTATAGATTACCCTCATCAGCGTTGAATGACAAGACTCCACAAGAGGTATGTACTGGTAAGAAACCTTCTCTCACACATATCAAGGTATTTGGCTATGATGCATATGTTCATGTTCCAAAGGAAAACAGGAGTAAACTAGATAAGAAGGTTGAAAAGTGTATCTTTATTGGATATAAAGATGGTCTCAAAGGTTATAATCTTTGGAACCCAGAAACTAAGAAGGTAGTGTATATCCGAGATGTGGTATTTAGAGAAATGAAGGATGTTGTTAAACAGGAAGTTCTACCAAGTAAGGAAGAACCAGAGAAAATAGAGTTTGATTTAAAGGATGATGAATCAGACTCTACAGAAGAAGAAGATCCCCATACTCCAATATTGAGGAGATCGATTCGAGAAATAAGGTTACCAAAAAGGTATAATCCATCTAATTTCAATTCAAATTTTTCTTTGTCTATTACTGATGATGATCCTAGAACTGTCAGGGAGGCAGTGGATTTAGAGGATGGAAATCTCTAGAAAAAGGCCATGGACGAAGAAATTGCAGCCTTGGATAAGAATGAGGCTTGGTATCTATTGGAGTTGTCAACTCGAAGAAATCCCATTGGCAGCAAATGGGTATTTAAAAAGAAGCTAAATGCAGAAGGAAAAGTGTAGAAATACAAAGCTCAGTTAGTAGCAAATGGTTATTCCCTGGTTGAGGGAATTGACTTTGGTGAGATTTTTTCTCCTGTTTCCAAGTTAAGCTCTATAATATTTTTATTATCAGTTGTTGTTGCATTTGATTTTGAAGTAGAACAGATGGATGTGAAGACAACATTCCTACATGGGGATCTGGAAGAAGAAATCTATACGAAGAAGCCAGAAGGATTTGTTGTGAAGAGAAAGAAGGAGTTGGTATGCAAGCTGAAAAAGTCCTTGAATGGTTTAAAACAATCACCAAGGATGTGGTATCAAAAATTTGATACTTATATGTTGGGACTTGGTTTCACAAGAAGCAAAGAGGATCATTGTGTGTATTTTAAATTAATTGGTGATCATTTGATTTATTTGGTCTTTTATGTGGATGGCATGTTGCTGATAGGAAACAACAAGGAGATTATCGAGGATTTGAAAACTCAGTTGTCCTCTAAATTTGACATGAAGGATATCAGTGCTTCAAATTTTATTTTGGGCACGGAAATTAAAAGAGATCGGAAAAAGAGGAAACTCTGGTTAAATCAGAGAAAATATGTCAAAACAATATTGTAGAGGTTTAATATGCAGGAATGTAAACAGGTCAAGGTTCATATTCCTGTTTGTGTAAAGTGATATGTGGATTAGTGTCCCAAGACATAGGAAGAGGAGGAGGACATGTATCTTGGTCCATATGGGAGTGAAGTTGGCAATTTGATGTATGCAATGGTCTATACTAGACCATACATTGCACATGCAGTGGGAGTTTTAAGCAGGTATATTTCAAAACCAGGGAAGGAGCATTGGACAACAGTAAAAAGGGTTTTTCAGGTATTTGCGTGGCACTGCTAGCTATGGATTATGCTACCAAGGAATACCGGGATTGGACAGAGTGTTGGATATACATGGCTTTGTGGATGCAGACTGAGTTGGAGAGCTGGATCATAGGAGATTTATAAGTGGGTATGTGTTTAACCTATTTGGGGGAGCAATAAGTTGGATGAGAAAAAGACAGGTTGTAGTGGCACTTTCAACAACAGAAGTTGAATATATGGCAACCACTCATGCAAGTAAGGAAGCAGTATGGTTACAAATATTGTGTTCAAGTATTGGGTTGGTACAGCAAGTTGTAAGGATAGATTGTGACAGTCAGAGTGCAATTTTTCTGGCAAAGAACCTGGCTTATCATTCAAAGACAAAGAATATTGATATTCAATATCACTTTGTGAGAGACATGGTTGAAGAAAAGAAAGTGTTGTTGATAAAGCTGGATACTTTGAAGAATTTTGCAGATTCATTAACAAAATTTGTGAGCACTGAGAAGTTCTCTTGGTGTAGAGGATCCATGGGCATTGTTGCCCTAGATTATTGACTATGTAACCCTGTAACCCCCTATATGCAAAGAAAAAAACAAGTGGGAGAATGTTGGGTATGTGTTATATTATTTGCACGAGTAGCAGTGTCGCATTTTTTTCTCGGGAAACATGTTGCATTTTTTCCTCGTTTTTCGTGTTGCCTTGATTTTCGTTTCCATTGTTGGGCGGTTTTTCGGCACATGGTTTTCTGTCGATGGTTTTCTATTTCTGGTTAAGGAATTAGGGTTGTTGACTAATCCAGGTCATTGGGTTAGGGTTTTGGATGCCGTTGGCTCCTATATGTATATTGTATTGTAAACAATGTATCACTATGAATGAATATAGAATATGTTGGTTTTCCCAGTTTGGGTTTTTAGGGGAAAAATCTATGTGTAATGTTTTTATTTTCTATTGTATATTTTTTGTTCTTTTACTGAAAATATATTTGCAATAAATATTGTACAACGTAAAAATCTACAACTTTACCCCTAGCCTTGGCACTCAGTCATTGATGTAGCTCCTCCGCCAATGCGCGATTTCATTCGTGGCTATTTTAGGCCCCTTTTTGAGCTTGCGATAACCCCCTTTCTCACCATTTTAGCTCCTTTATCCATAGGCCCCTTTTTCCTTCAAATTTATCACCACTAGACTGGTTTTTATTGCTCAATGGCTCTAATGTAGCTCCCCTTCCTCAATAAAAATCTGAGTCAGGGCTTTAAGGGGTGGCAGGAGGGGGAGGGGTTATCTACGACCCTGATGAAATTCGAGAACTAGTCTACTCCTGGGGATTAGGGGAAGAAACCAATAACATAGCAGAAGCTCTGACCCTCTGGAAAGGACTCGCCTAAGCCTGGAAGCTAGCCATCAATGAAACCACGGTGATAGGAAACTCTCAGATCCTAATCCAAGCCATGGTCACCAACTCGTCGCTAAACCAAATGAAACTTCGGAAAATCTTCAAGAAAATCCAAAGGCTCTCTAATTCCTTCCGAAAGATTGAATTTTTTCATGTGCTCTGGCATTTAAATGGTGAAGCAGACCAGGCAGCAAACACAGTCGCCCCCTTGAGCAAGGGTTAGCTCTCCCTCAATGGGACCCTATCTTTCTCCCCCTTCTGTAGTGATATGTGGCGGGTGGTCAGCTGGAAATATCGAGGAAGGTGGCACTCGGATCCTCCTCGTTCCCTGACTTGTGGCAGCCCCTCCCCATCACACCGGTCTGACACTTCCCCCGCGCTCTGGTAATTCATCCCCTAACTCACATCTTATTGTTCCCTCCCACATGAACCTACCCTCATGTCCCTCATGAAGTTTTGTACCAAGCCCATTCCCCTCCCACATTGCACTCGAGCGAGGCCCCTCTGAATCTTGGCGTCGCACGCTCGTGTTGCAGATAAATCAAGGGGGGAAGTTGCTTGCAGTTCATTTCCCTGTGGTGATTTTCTATCTTGCTCGCCTGGTTATGATTGGTCCTTCACCCTACAATCTCTTTCAATTTATCCACCAGCCCGCCCAATGGCCTCCAGCTCTGACTCCGCTGCTCCCCCTAACCCCCCCTCTTCTCTGGAAAAGGAAATTCGTAATCTGAAGCGAACTCTCAACGCGCACAAGGGTTTTCTCCTCCGGCTGGACGGGGAAGGTGGTCGACAATTCGAGATGATCGAGGAAGATTTAATTCAGCTCGGAGAGGAAGCAGTAGAATCCCCCACACACACGACGCAGCAGGTCAATGCAAAATTGTTGAATTGGAAGCACGAATGGAAAAGCTGGAGCTTCAAGCCACCAAGCCGAACCTCCAGATTGACGCAGGGATGAAGGCTTCGCTAAACGAAGGACCCTCGAATCCATATTAGCAGGTTTAATTATACTCTTCACTAATGGAAATGGCCCTCTTTTAGTTCTCTGGCAGATTCATTGTAAGCAGGATTTCAGCCCTTTTTTTATCATCAGGCGGATACACTGTAAGCAGGTTATAATCCTGTTAGTAGCCAAGTTTTGGTTTCTAGGACGGAAAGGGAATTTTTGGGCTTTATATCAGAGAAGATATATATGTAATCTTGGAAATCATGCACAGGATGCATGTCTGAATTTTGTAAGATGTTTTCACAATGGTCATACCACTACTTCTTTAATATAAATTCCACTTTCTTGTAAAAGAAAACAATCTGAGTCAGGGCTTTAAATGTCTAAAATTGTTGAATACCATTGAAAAATTTGACACTATACTAATACACTATGTTCCAGCTTACTTCTCTCTTACAATAATGAACTCTCTATTTACTTGAAATTCCCAACCCCTTACCTATCTACATGCATCCCCATATATTTTGTGGAGCATGGAAATCATAATTTCTTTCCATCTCATCCATAACCTCGACCACGATCAGTCGGGTTGTTACAAAATCATTTGCAATGATTCCCAAAAGATATGCTCAGATTTAGTCTACATGCACTTACTTTTATGTTCTTCTATGCAATGCAAAATAGGTTGGTGCACGCAATGCAAACTTGGATTGGAATGCACAATACAAAATGAATCGGCGCACACATTTAATCCTTGCTTGGCGCAAACTTGGAAATCAGGCGTCGCTCTGTGCATATGTTTTAGCATGCGCACATTACTCACTTATGGCATGCGCAATTTTAAACCTTAGGTGCCAAAAACAGCAATCTAAAACATCATATACCTCTATGCTCAAGTAAATTATATAGGTGCATGTGGTCTACATGTGCTTCAAGAGAACATCTACCTATCGCCATGTGTTGTTGCATCTGGACTACCTATAAACATGCAATATAACAATATTTCAAAGTATGTCAACATTTTTTAATCGTAATTAAAAAACAAAGGCACACCTCCTACATCATTTATGTAGCTTTCAAAATAGCTAGATTCAAACCATTGAACTGTGAAGGATTATTTTTATTGATTTGAACCGTGAAGGATTATTTTTATTGATTTGAACCGTGAAGTTTTATTTTTATTGATTTTCTTGGTGTAAGTGGATGATTTTCTTGGTGCAGGAATATGATAAGATTCATTATTTATTCTTTGAATCACTACCCAAACCATAAAATCTCTATCATTTATGTATTTGGTTTTTTTAAGACAATTGTCTTCAGCCACTTCTCAAATATCCCATGAAACTTTGTTTTTGGCCAATAAACTATGAGCATTCAACATAACTATAACCTGTAGACATTCACCATAGTAGTAAAACTCTTTAACTATATTTGAGAGTCAATATCATTACCCTTAACGAGGCCTTTGCAAGCGGAATTAGTATCCTCTAGGTGCTCTCGCTTCAACAACTAGAAACAAAATTAGTAGCCTCTAGGCACCCCATCTTCAACAACCATTATTACCTTACATACTATTATTTATATTTTATAATTTCAAAGTCTCCTTATTTACAAATGATTTTGTATCTCTAGGTTTTATTCTTATTCATGTGAACTTGCCTACTTATTTATATCCCCTCCTAGTGACTAGTGGTTGTGTCAAGTTAAACTTCAAAGTTGTTATAATGATGTGCCAAGGTACTTCACCAAAGCTTGTGTCAATTTTTTCCAAAACAATTGATGATAATTTCATCTGCACATTCATCATAACAATAAAACTCACTCATAATAAAGTATTGCAATAGTTCCTCTTGTTATGATTGCTCCTTTGCAACCAAAATTAGAGCATATGTTTTATTTCTATTTGTTTACTATGATGGCCTACACTAATAACAACCTACCAGTGCATGTATATAGAGGCCATTACCTTGAGGTAGTTTGTTATTCTCTCGTCTTCCTTCTCTATGCAATCCAAGTCCCTGTATGATCATTAATTCTAGCACTACAAGCACAACCAAGCTACAATTGATTGTGAGCATACAAGCAACATTCTCATGCTATGATTAATTGTAGAATAGTGCCATGGATGAAAAGAGGACGTCATTATCTAGTTGGTGTTCAATAGTGTATTAATGATGGTAGCCAATGAATTAGTTGATTGTAATTTACAAAGACTATCAACCACCTGCGAAATCACATTTTTGTTTCTCAACTATGAGAAATAGAGAAGGACTTTGTACTTTCAAAAGAACAATGCTTCAACTTTGGTTGCTTGAATTTGACTACATTAACATGGAATTATTAACACCTTCTTTGTTATTATTGTGAGTTATGCATATGAGTCACAATAACATGTAGTCAATGGGTTACAAAGTTCAACATTATTTCTCATCCAAATTCTTTCAAGTGACCTTACTAAATATTCCAAAGTGTTAGTGCATTTCTAATGTGTGTAGCTCTTATAAACACCTAAAACAATTTAATGATAGATGCAAGACATAGCTTATAGATAAAAGGCTTGTAGTATGATACTGATGGAGAAATGGATTAGGCTATAAGACACATGACGAGTGAGATTGGTGATGAGAAAAGACATGGAGATGTTGTGCATAAATGGTCATAACAAGACACATAAGTTGTCTCATGCATGTTAGAGTCTTTGATTTCTCTTATATGGTAGGGTATTTTGTTTTCCATATAAGTTCCAAGTAGGTAAAACTCCTTCCACTTCTTCCCAGACTTCTTTCCACTTCAAATTCTTCCAAAGTTGACTCTTAAATATTGAACTTGAAAAGATAGTGTTGTGCCTAGTTGCCTCGTGGATTGGGAGATGCTAGTGACTAACCATTTGTCCATGTTAAATGTATGTGGTGGAAAACAATTCATTATTTTCCTAGTTTAGATGCCACATACTTCACATTTTCGTGCAACTATCTTTCAAGCCCAAAACATAATAAATATGCAACTTGAGCGATATGGGTTCACACAACAAAAGTTTACTGCAAAAAAAATGGGCTACCAAATATTTCTTCACTTTAATTCATTGACTAATTGAAAGAAACCACATGATTCATCATGTTCTCATAGAGTGACACATATTACAAACCTTTGGAAGAAACACAACCTTTGTATATATGCTCATTTCTAAGTGTGGTGGCTTAATAGATTTGCCCAGTGTAATCAAATCAACACTTTGGTGTTTAGACACAAATAATTCCTTCTTGTTATTCTACACATATTATTTTCAAACTTAGGGTTGAGAATGAACTAATCATGTAGGTATACTTTGTTTGAATACCATGTAGGTTAAGTGTATTGGACTCTCTATGTGTCAAGGAATTGTCCATATAAAATCACTACTAATTTTTGAAAGAGTAGAAATATTTGTTAATTGAAATAAAAAACCATGAGAACTTTATTATTAAAGTCACTCTTAAATGGTTATAATGTTATATCAACATGTTATAATAATTGTTTTCTAATATCTGCATGGCAGTATATACATGTCGCTATGCACTCAAATGTTAAGCATGCATTCATTAGCCATACCAACTACCTGATATGAGGGAGAATTGTTGGAAACAAATCCAAAATGGATTCTCCAAGCTATAAGAGGGTAGATTGTCTTTCTCCAATGTGGCATCGATTCATTGTGTCTCTACATGCCAAAAGGATAGGACTCTGTGCAAAGAATCACCATTTCCATGATACCCTAAACCATTAAAAGACTTATAGACACCTCATGTCTCTCAAATATGAGTATATGTATTAAATTAATGACAACAACCTGAAATTTAGGATTTTGTGTATACATTTTAGAATGCAAATTGAGCAATTTTTCAGCCAATTGCATTATGGTTGGCGAATAATGAATTGAATTTTACTTAAATTTTGTGCAGTTTTTTTTATGTCAAATGGTCTTTGAATTAATATAGTGAAATTGTACAAAGTGTGTGTCCCGTGTAAGTTTAAATTGCAGTGGAAAGAAACTAACATTAGTTACCAGGAATAGAGTGGTTGACACGCAAATGATTAACTAGTCAGTTGTAGAAGAAACAGTCACCCATAAATTCCATGCCTCGAAAATTGAAAAGCACGTCACAAAACTTTGCAATGGCTACATAATTTTATGGAGGTGGGTTTCCTTAACTTCTTAGTCAAGGAGAAAAATGCAATTGACAGGTTTTGGAGCTCGCACAAGTGGGTTGCTTGAAGAATTCACTCATCTAGATTTGATTGTTTTAGGGCCATTTAATCAAATCTTATCACAAATTTTTCCTTTGTTGGTGGATTACGAAGATAAGTTAGACTCTCTAAAGGACGGGGTTGGGAGTCTGAAGATTGGTTTACTCTATAATTTTATGGTCTAATTCCACCACTAAAAGAACTTTAGTCTCTTAAATTTTGAGTCTGGAGATTAGTTTACTCTATAGTTTTATGGTATAATTCTACCAATAGAGAAACTTTGGTCTTTTACATTTGGGTCTAAATTAACTTTACTCTTTTAAATTTGGGTCTAAATTAACTTCACTCTTCTAAATTTTGGTCTAAATTTTTTAAATGAAAGTAGCCAAGTAACTTATTTCAATTTATATTTTATTCTAGCTCATTATGTAATAAGTTTGTATTATTTCAATTTCAATTTCAAGTTTGTATTATTTAAATTTAGTCGTGGGTGAAGGACATCCTGATTGATGTGAAAAAACCTTTGTTTTAAGCTTGAGAAGGAAGGGGTGATTTGTTGGGCGCAAGCCAATTTTGAGGAAAATCCATTTTTGGAAGGTAGAGCTTAATAAGGAAAAAGACAGTTGGCAGGAAAAGTAGCACGTGAGAGGAAAAGACACAAGCAAAAGAGGAGAGCATGCAAGGTGTGCATGCAGGAAACCTAACCTCGTTAGGGTTATGGTTTTTGTAAGATATTTTAATAGTTGATGAGCTAAGAATTAGTATAAATAAAGACCTAGGAGGTTTAGGTCGGGGGTTTTGTTGTTCACCATTAGTCAGAGGGTGTTAGATCTTATTGTTGGTTACTAAGTTTTGTAATATTCGATGAAGGAAACTATTGTAAGATATAATACCAATTTTTTAATTTGTTGAGCTCTAGGAGAGTCAAGCAACTAGATCTTGAGGGTTAGATCGCAGGTTGAGGATCCTAGTGTGATCTAGTCAGCCGCATGGGGATCGTGGAATCTGTTTGTGATTGAATGATCAGAAACTATATTGTGTGCAACACCATATATTATAGAATCATAATAAAAGAGCCTAAGATCCATATCTGTGTGGACGTAGCCCAGGAGGGGGTGAACCACGGTAATATATGTGTTATGTGATGAGATCGATTGCATGTTTCCCTTTTGCAAGTAGTTAGACTATGAATGGATGAATGGATAATTTTGTGAGATCTGTTATATGTTAGACCTGGTAGAATGCATGCATAGACTTAATAGATGAATGAATATTAAGAATAACAGAAAGAACAACCAGATCAAGGCCTAAGAAGATGAAATAAGATCCTAGATCCCCACTCTTTCCTAGACTGTAAGCATATGATCATTTCAGACACCCATAGAACTATCTTGGGTGAGACTGCGTAGTACACTCTATGTCTTGTGTTTCCTTCTGGTTTACCAAGAGGGACGATAGTTTTAGAGGGATTTGTTGGAAGCTTGTTTATATCTGAACTTGGGTTAGCCCAAGAAGTGGTTAGAGAAGGAGTAACAACCAACAAATGGTTTTGTTGCTGGATGGAATTGCATGGGATTGAGTGAGTGGGATCCGTGAAAGAATCACGCAGAAAATGAAACAATAGAAGGGAATGTTCAGACTGTGGATCCAACAAAGGCATATATTGAAAGATGGTTGAAAACAAAGGAGCTGTAGTTTTCGCAGAAAGATAATAGAAACCCTAAAATAACACCGCGCAAATATTTGGACAAGTACGTGTTTAGTGACTTGCATGAAGTATTCTTCTATGATTTCTCACATGTATTGCAAGAATGGTTATTGAGGTTGAAAGACAACCACCCTACAAATCGAATCAAACAGATTGAATGGAATCATGTGGAGATCATGGAGTTACAACAAGTTAACAACAAATTCACGCGCGCAGTAGATTTTTGGCTAGAGAGTATTTTTGCAGGATTTAGCACAGAATTTGTAGTAGGTACTGTGAAGTCTTACAGCACAGTAGAGCAGGAGTTCCTAAAGGGACCCAGAGGTAGGTATATCAGATAACTATATACTTCCATCAAGATCTTACTGTATAACAAAGGTGTGATGACTATGGCATCATACAGCTAAACTTCCATGTGTGCATGGGGGAAGGGGGGAAGCACTAACAGGAGTTGGATAAATGGAGGAAGAGATGGATAAATGAAAGAAGGAGGAGGCCTTGGACCCAATCATGATGGAGGAAGATCAGATCAAGCAGATCATGGGAACAGCTAGAAAAACACACAGTGGTGTACCCTACCAATATAAGATGAATAATACGAAGAGATCCATAGCAGAGAGAGAGCGCTTGGAAAGTGATGAAGAAGAGGTAGAAGATCTTCAGGTTGTAGAGTAGATTGAGGGAATCATGTGCGCAACATATGAAAGGAAGACAAGAGGTCCAAAGGTAGGAACATAAGGCAGAACTCCTATCCATGTCAGTGTCAGTGTGGAACCCATAAACCCATATGCGACTAATACAACAGAAAGAACACCATCGTTTAGAAAATTGAATTTTAGTGGAAGAAAGACAACAGGAAGTGCACCCAATCAAGGAGAAGCGATTGGAGGAGCCAGTTCAGAAATTTGTAGTCAAGTATCTACACCACGCGGAGGTTGTAGTTCATCACCGTTCAAAATGGTAGGACATGATCCCACCATTGGGTTACTCGAATTCAAGGGAGAAGCATCAAAGGATACTGAAAAGCACTTGTTTATCTATGAGAAGATTTGGGAAGCAAAGCAGATCACAGATGAGGATAAAAAACTTGCGCATTTAGCTATAACGCTAAGAGACTGCGCACTGGATTGGTACATGAGCTTAGTTGTAAACAATCCACCAGAAACAACAAGGACGATTGTAGATGTCAAGAAGCTACTGATAAATGAATTTCAGATGCCTAGTTCAAAAGATCAGTACATGAATGAGATGATTGAGATTAGACAGAAACCAGGAGAGTCTATTTGGGAGATTGATTAGAGGTTCAAATGATTGAAGGGAAAATTGAAGTATGTCATGACAGATATGCAACATAAACATCTCTTTGTGAATTCATTGCTACCACACCTAAAATACCCTTTGAGGCAGCATACGTTTCAAACTCAAGCAGAGGCTCTATAGGCAACCCTACAACTTGAAGAGAACCACTATCAGAAGACAAATCCAGCAATAGAAGAGTTGAAGGAGGATCTAAAGAACCTCGCATTTCAACTAAACCAAAATAGGGGCAAAGAGAAAAGATAAGTTGTTTGGTGTACCACATGCAGGACATAAGGACATCACAAGAATGAGTGCCCAAATTTCGCGCAGTACATGGAAACAGGGCTACCAAACCCTTTTCCAACAGGAGGACCATTGTGCGAGATCTGTAAAACACATGGACGTGACACATATCATTGTCCCATGATGCAGAAGTATCAGATAGTACCCAAGAGTTCATATTCCAAATTTTGCAAACCAGTGGGTCATGATGATAAAGATTGTAGGACAATGGACTTGATGTGGGAAAGAACGTCAGACACCTATAAGGTGCAGGTAGAAATGATGACAGGGCAAGTTGCACCTCATTTTAACCAGGTACCACCTCCATACAACATTGTGCAGCAGTAGTACAACACTACGCAACCTAAGTATAATAACGTGCAGCCACAGTATAAACCCGCGCAGTATAATCAGGTGCCTCAGTGAAATGCACCACGAGCATATCGAGGTGGATACAGAGGTGGAGGATGAGGTAGAGGAGGATTTGTAAGAGGCAAAGTGTTATAAAAACAGGACCGCGGAGCAATAAAATAAAACAAATGCAGAAATAAAACACAGAAGATACACAATACAATATAGACATAGATTTATGTGGTTCACCCAGTGTGGGCTATGTCCACCAGAGAAATTGCCAGGTCCTTCCTTTATTATTATCCAGCAAATGAAGGGATACAACCTATAGCAAAACCCGTCATAACTTCCTCTTCTTTCTCTCACAGTCTCCTCTCTCAGAATACAATACTCACCATAATGCATAGTCGCAATACATTTCCCTCATAACAGAGAGTTGCCTTCTAGGGAAAAAAACCCTAACATAATTTCTACTGTTAGATATGCGACCTTATAATGAACGGTCCAGATTTACAATGAAATTACAATATACATTTACAAGGCAATTTTTCCTTCAGGGGCTTCACCCCCGAACCCACCAGTCGGGGGGATAGCCCCCCCGGACCCCGCAGAGGGGGTACCCCCCCTATGCACTCCCCCACGTGGAAGAGTGTACATACTTCTGGGGTGTAAACACTTCATGGGGTATAAACACAGCTGAAAGCAATGACCTCTGAATCAGGAAGATAATCAGGCTCCACAACCAACAATCTCCCACTTGGAGACTGATCTCAACAAATTCATCGCCACTGTATATGTTGGACTCTGAACCTTCTTGGACCTGGAAAACTTCTCATCTTCATCTTCATTCTTGAAGACCAACTGAAACTGAGCAGGTACTCAGTTTCTCTCTAGTTACTCCCTTTGTTAACATGTCTGCAGGATTTTGGCTAGTGTGTATCTTTTCTAACTTCAAATGTTCATCTTCCAAGGAAGATCATATGAAGTGGTACCTCAACTGTATATGCTTAGTCCTTGAATGGAAGGCTAAGTTATTTGCAAGATGAATTGCACTCTCACTGTCATAGTACAACCTGCTATTCTCCTACTTCTTTCCCAATTCCTCCATAAACATTTGTAACCAAATCATCTCTTTACTATCCTCTGTAGTAGCAACATACTCTGCCTCTGTTGTTGAAAGTGAAACAACCTTTTGCAGTTTCATAATCCAACTTATTGTTGTTCCACCTATGGTAAAAACATACCCTGTGGTGCTCCTCCTGCTGTCTTTATCACCTGCCATATGTGAATCAACATATCCTTGTAGAAAAGTGTCTGAACCTCCAAAACATAATGCATGAGTAGCAGTACCTCTCAAATACCTGAGAATCCACTTTATTGCCTCCCAATGTTCTTTACCTGGATTGTTCATATACTTGCTCCTAACTCCCACTGCATGTGCAATATCTGGTCTTGTGCAAACCATTGCATACATCAAGCTGCCAACTGTTGATGAATAAGGGACCTTGGACATGTATTCTATATCCTCATGTGTCTTGGGACACATTTCCTTAGTTAATTTGAAATGGCTGGCCAAAGGTGTACTAACTGGTTTTGCATTCTGCATTCTAAACCTCTCCAACAACTTCTCTGTGTACTCACC
>SNQJ01S0018945.1:147228-174679 GCA_010110895.2 Picea sitchensis
GAATTCCCACGATTCCTTGAGCCCTTTCCCCTATCCTTTTGTCTTCCCCTATTCTCCATGTTCAATGCATTACTTGATGTCTCACTTGTATTTTTCCGTCACATTTCCTCACTAAGGATAACACCAACAACATCATCAAATTTTAAAGTATTGGAACTAGAGACAGAATTACTTACAGCCATGACCAAACCGTTCCATCTTTCTGGCAATGAGCACAATATTAGAAGAGCCCTAACCTCATCATCAAAGTCCACTTTTACAGAACTTAGTTGATTAGTAATCGTATTAAATTCATTTAAATGATCTACAACAGACCCACCTTCTGACATATTCATATTAAATAATCTCTTCATTAGAAATACCTTATTAGACATCGAGGGTTTTTCATATAGTTTAGCCAACTCATCCATAAGATCTTTCGTTGTCTTTTCTTTCTAAATATTGAAAGCCACCGACGTTGCCAAGCTCAGTCGTATCGTTCCTAGAGCCTTTCTTTCAAGAATCTCCCATTCTTCGTCCTTCATGACCGCCAGCTTCTTTTCTACTCCACCTAATGGTAGGAATAGATCCTTCTGATATAAATAATCTTCCATCTGCATCTTCCATAACTGGTAGTTTTGACCGTTAAATTTCTCGAGCCTAAACTTTCCATCTTTCGACATTGCTCCCACTCGAACCAAGAACCCTCTTTTCCTGTGAGTTACCTTTCGCTCTGATACCAGTTGTTAGAAAAACAGGACCACAGAGCAATAAAATAAAACAAATGCGGAAATAAAACACAGAAGATACACAATACAATAGAGACACAGATTTACGTGGTTCACCCAGTGTGGGATACGTCCACCAGAGAAATTGTCAGGTCCTTCCTTTATTATTATCCAGCAAATGAAGGGATACAACCTATAGCAAAACCCATTGTAACTTCCTCTTCTTTCTCTCACAGTATCCTCTCTTAGAATACAATACTCGCCATAATGCATAGCCGCAATACATTTCCCTCATAACAAAGGGTTGCCTTCTAGGGAAAAAAACCCTAACATAATTTCTACCGTTAGACCTGCGGCATTATAATGAACGGTCCAGATTTAAAATTAAATTACAATATACAAATACAAGGCAATTTTAACTTCGAGGGCTTCGCCCCCGAACCCCCAACCGGGGGGATATCCCCCTCGGACCCCGTAGAGGGGGTATCCCCCCTCTGCACTCCCCTACGTGGAAGAGTGTACATACTTATTAGGTGTAAAGTCTTCATGGGGTATAAACACGGTTGAAAGAAAGGACCTCTGAATCAGGAAGATAATCAGGCTCCACAACCAACACAGAGGTCCAGTAGTGTGCTACAATTACCAACATTCAAGACACTATGCAAAGGAATGTCCACTTCCACCTGTGACATGCATGTATTGTCGTGCAGTAGAACATGATACGGAGGATTGTCCAACATTATTGGGAAAAAATCAAGAAAAGAGAAATCAGAACAATCAAAATGTTTAGTGAATTTCTGTAGAGGTGAGGGATGATGGAAGAAATATCAACATAGTTACGCGCAGAGGAGTTAAGATAGGAGTTGACGCAGTACGACAGGATCTATCACAACACCAATGGGTGAAGAATAATATTGAACCATAGAAACAATTTGATGCGGGGAAAGAAAAAGAAATGTTCAAGGAGGCAAGACATGAGTTCCGCAGGAAAGAAGATGCATCTACATCAATCGCGCAACACACCGAGGATGTATGAATGTACGAAATTCCCTCCTCAACAGACCACGCCAATGAAACACAATTTGTAGAGCAAGTAAGTACCATAAAGACTTTTCTGCAATCCTATGTTAAGCTACCGAATGACCAATCATCTGTTAAAAATTTTCAAAATGTGTTACAAAAATGTAACATGAAAGTAGAGGGGAAATTAGAACAGAAAACACTCAATCACCTCCATATAAGAAGGAGGACAAGCAGGGACTTCAGATGGAATGCTAACATTGGAGATTTCAATATGGGGGACATCATACTAGATTTAGGCTCTAAGGTAAATGTGTTACCCAAGAAGACATGGCAGTGTATGGGAGATCCCACACTAGGTTATTCACCTGTCGAATTGAATCTAGCAAACCAACACAGAGTTCTACTAATTGGAAGTCTTAAGGGTGTGACAGTAGATCTAGATGGAGTGCGCACTAAGGCAGACTTTGAAGTAATATAAATAGTAGATGGTACAACACCCTATCCAACATTGCTTAGCCTGGATTGGGCATTTCATAACCAGGCCATAATCAACTTGAAGACAAGGAAGATGAAATTTGAATTAGGAGAATACAGATTCATTGTTCTATTAGATCCATCAAAGGGAGAAAGGTTTGTAGAACCCACTTTCTTAGATATGGAGGAAATCAACCAGTTATACAGAACCATCGCACGTGAAGAAGATTATGTCAACCCAACTACAGATGGAGTACTCAGCTGGAGGAGCATCACATCATGTGCTTCTGACTCGGATACAGGCTTGGAAAATTGGTAGCAAAGATTACATGAAGTATCCACAAGAAGGTGCGCAAGAATAGACCGTGCAGTAAGATGGGTGGGTACAAAGATAAGAGAGCCTCCCAGTTTTCATGGGGTGAAAGACTTAGAAGAATTACTAACAAGATATAAAAATGAAGTGTTAGAGAATCAGAGGCTCTTATCCCTATACATTGCACTCAAGGCAACACCTGCAATAGGGTGGGGTGCGCACAAAGATATAGTTAAGGACTGGTACCAATGTAAGAGACTACTGCGCATTAAATTCGGTGCAGAGCAGGGAAGCAATGAGATGCATAGATATGATGGACATGGGACACCAACAGAACTCTTGGAGAAGTGCAGAACACTATGGAGGATGACACCACCCAGAGGAATTGCCTCATCACTTCATCCACACATTGGAAGGAATTCCAACAAACAATTATGTAGACCAGGAACTGCGTAGAGGCACTGCATAATGGACAGCATTACAGAAAAAATTTATAGTCACTTTCTCATTTGAACATGAGAACCCCAACATTGATTCAACATTCAAACAAATCAGAGGGGTGATATTTATTAATGAACCAGAGGTTGAACTTATGATAGAGTAGCAACAACAGAACAGATAGACAGTTAAGGAACTACTATCATGATATCATGTGGAAGAAGAAGTACCAGATGAAGATGACCCACGCAACATTCATATTACAGAATTTGAAGGTGAAAGAGAGGTTGAAGTTCCATCTCAGGAATCAGAAGTGTTTGTTGCGTCGGTCAAGGTGAAGAAAGTCAACATTGGGACAACTGAGAATCCCAAAATGGCCAGCATTGGAGACTACTGGGATGAACAAACAGTGGAACGAATAACAGAGTTATTGCGCAAGTACAATGACCTATTAACAACAACGTTTACAGAGATGAAAGGAATAGAAGGAGAGTTAGGAGAGATGAATATACCTCTCAAACCTGAGGCTAGATATGTTAGACAGAGACCGTATAGATTGAATCCAATATATAAGCAAAAAGTGAAAGCAAAAATCAATAGAATGTTAGAAGCTAGAATCATAGAACCAGTGGAGGAATCTGACTGGATAAGCCCTATGGTAGTGCAAGAAAAGAAACAAGGGTGGATAAGGATTTGTGTAGACCTGAGGAAACTGAATGATGCTAGCCTACATGACCCTTTTCACACCCCTTTCACATATGACGTATTAGAGAATGTGGGAGGCCAGTAGGCCTACTCATTTACAGATGGATTCTCAAGTCACTATCAGATCAGGATATCACCAGAAGACAGGTACAAGACCAATTTTGCCATAGAATGGGGACTCTACTAGTACACAGTCATGCCTTTTGGGCTGAAGAATGCACCAACTATATTTTTAGGGGTTGTAATAGTTGCTTTTAAGGAGCTCATACATCAGTTTTTAGAAGTGTGTCTAGAGTATTGGACCGTATATAGCATGTTAAAAGACCATGTGGAAGTGTTACAGCTGGTGTTGGAAAGATGCAGGTTGTGTCAGATATCATTGAATATCAAGAAGTGCATTTTTGGGACACTTTTTGGAATATTGTTCAGACATATAGTCTATAAACAAGGGTTATTGGTGGATCTTGCTAAGATTGCAATCATTGTTAATTTACCACCACCAAAATCACTGTGCCAGTTGAGAGCAACATTGGGACATACAAGCTACTACATGAAATTCAAAAAAGGGTATGCACAGATCACTGCGCCAATAGAGAAACTATTAAAGAAAGATACTAAATTTCAGTGGAATGAGGACTGTAAGCAAGGTTTGGACACTCTAAAAGAAAAAATTATCACAACAACTATTCTAGTATTCCCAGATTGGGAAAAGACATTACATGTGCATGTAGATACATCAACTATAGCACTTGGAGAAATTATGGCGCAGCCAGGAGCAGGGGATTTGGATCATCCTATAGAATTTTCTAGCAAAAAACTGACAGAATCATAGCAGAACTACAATAATACTGAAAGAAAAGGCCTAGATATGGTCTATGCACTTCAGAAGTTCAGAAATTACTTACTGGGTAAACACTTTAAGATGTTCACAAATCATTCAGCCTTAAAATACCTAGTCAACAAGCCAGTGTCGGGGGGGAGGATCTGTAGATGGCTATTGTTATTTCAGGAATTTGATTTTGAAGTGATAGTCAAACCAGGGAAGTTGAATGCAGGACCGGATCACTTGTCAAGGGTAACCGATGGATAAGAACCTACCAACTTGGAGGATAACTTCCCTGATGCGCAGTTATTTTCAGTCCAAGTAGATGATGAATATTTTGTTGACATCATTGAATACTTGAGTACAGGGACTGGTCCACAAGAGTTTAACACTACATAGAAGAAAACTCTGGTAGTCAGGGTCACAGACTATCAACTTATTGCAGGACACTTATACAAGATGGGTGCCGACATCATTTTGAGAATATGCGTACCAGAACTTGAAAGGCCTAGGATTTTGGCAGAAGCTCATGAGGGAATAGTTGGAGGACATTATGCAGGAAAATCTATCGCGTGGAAGGTATTACACGCATACCTATGGTGGCCAACAATTCATAGAGATGCTAAGGACTATTGTCAGAGATGTGATGTCGGTCAGAGGGTTGGTAAACCTAATAGAAGGGATGAGATGCCCATAAGAGCACAAGTAAACTTGCAAGTATTTGACAAATGGGAAATAGACTTTTTGGGATCAATTAACCCACCAACAAAGAGGTCAGAAGCAAGGTATATCATTACTGCAACAGAATACTTAACAAGATGGGCAGAAGCAGCACCAGTAAAATATTGTAGTGCAGAGATAGCAGCGCACTTCTTGTTTGAACAAGTGATCACTAGATTTGGTTGTCCAAGAATATTGATGAGTGACCAAGGCACTCACTTTATCAACAATATTATCAAGGCTATGACCGAGGAGTTTGAAGTCTATCATCAAAGGAGTACACCATACGATCCTCAAGCAAATGGAACAGTAGAAGCCTTCAATAAGATCATGGAGAAAACTCTAACAAAGATCTGCAATGTCAACGGGGATGATTGGGATTTGAAGAGACCAGCAGTATTATGGGCATACAGGACTACATGAAAAAAGTTAACAGGACAAACACCATTCAGGTTGGTATATGGGTAGGAAGCAGTAGTACCATTAGAATTTCTGGTACCTATTCTGCGCGTAGCAGCAATCACCAACATGACAGAAAGAGGCACAGTGAAGGAAAGGTTGAATCAACTAATGGAGATGGAGGAGGATAGTATTCTAGCAGGATTTCATCAAGAAGTACATAAAGCAAGAGACAAATCTTGGCATGATAGACATATCAAGAGGAAGAATTTCAAGGAAGGAGACCTACTCTTTCTCTATGATAGTAATTTTTTGTAAAATCCTGGTAAATTTGAAATGCATTGGCTAGGGCCCTATGAATTAAAGACTGTCACAGATGGGGGAGTTGTATAGAGAAAGGATCTCGCAGGAACAGAGCTAAAATGGATGATCAATGGGAGTCGACTGAAACTGTATAGGGACGGTCGACCTCCTAGCACTTAAAACTTATAAGCATAGTAAGAAAACATGTACATAGTGTATTATAGTAGAAGCTAAGTTAGAGAAAAGGAGAAAAAAAAAGGAGAAAAAGAGGGAAAAAGAAATACAAAAATACAAAAGACAGAAAATACAAAAATAGAAGTGACAGAAAATACAAAAATACTAGAAAATACAGCGCACAGCAGAAACGGGACTCAGCGCGACGAAAGAAAAAGCGTATGTGCACAACATATGGGCGATACACTGTGTACTAAGTAAAACCTACAACAGAAATATGTTGTGCACTCGCGACGCTCAGTGCACTTTAAAAAGGGTTAACAGTCAGAAAAAATGACAAATGACGGTTACGGCAAAAAGGCGCCAACTAGCGACATTTATGAAATTTAATGGAACGTACGTAAACAACTTTATCGCATTAATTGCAACCATGGAAGCTTCCAAACATTGATGACATGCTCTATATAAAGGGGAAACGCGGGAAAAATATAACTTATTCTGAAATTGTGAACTTGCAGAGATAGAGAGCATGCAGAGCAAAGGTGAATAGATGAGTGCACAGTGTGGACCAGTCGAAGCCATTCGGAAAAAACAAACCAGTACCCACGATGGCACCACCAAATATTGGTGCATCAAGCCAATCAATGAGGAAAACTCGTAGCAGTGTTAGAGTGCCTTAGGGAACCAACGAGGTCGAGCCAGAAACCACACAAAGGGGGGAATTCGTCGATGTTGACACAATTCCCTCACCACATGAAGAACCAACAAGCCATACACCGGTGGAGGAAGAAACACGAACCCCAATGGCAGTTTCCATGGACATCGATCCGCAGGAAAGCACACAAGGCTGACATGCCGAAGACATAGGCAACCCACTGAGACATGTGAGGGTCGAAGGAGCCCATAAAGTAAATGGGTCCACCACGGTATAAACAGAAGTTTTCGTGTCGAGACAACCACACAAAGCAGGGTCTGCACAGCAATAGGAAGGTCTGGTGGAAGATATTATCGGCCAACCAGACCCTAACGCGGGAAAGAGACAGATGGAGGTTGGGTCCTCAAGTCAGCCTCCAAGAAGAAAGGGAAAACAACCCATGGTTCCATCACCACGCCGACAATATGACGCAACAATAGTCCTACCTCGCATTCCTGAGGGGGTGTGGGTCATGCCTAACCTTTTAGGATGTGTGGAAAGACTGTGATATTCATACCATGATGTGGCCGATGTTGGCAAATTCCCAGATCTTGCGCAGTAGGTATACCTTGATAGCATAGGAACATGCCCCTTTGGTGACCCAATTCTACAACCAAAACAATGGGCAATCGGCCTGGCCAACATGGGCATTCTAAATCTGCTAGAAAATCCCCACTTCTGCAGTGGGAAAGAGACAAACAACTACGTCAAGCAGTTGATGGCGGTCCTTCATGGAGGATTCTTACGGTTGGAGGAGCCCATTTCAATAGACGTAGAACTCATTGCATTCATCACGGGTCTACCAACTATGGGCGAGAGTCCCACGCAATACCTTGATGACACAACAAAAGATAAATCCCTAGTCGAGGAAATGAAGAAAGCGTATGGCACAGAGAGGGGCTCGCGCGTTAATTATCAAGAGGATCAATGATGCAACAACGAGAATGGACACCAAACTCATGTCCTGCAAGATGCTCCGAAAATGTCGCAAGGAGGAATTCCATGCCTGGGTCATCGCAGCTGTAGCACAGTGCGTCAATGGCACTTTGCTCAGCTAGGTCCCGTATTTATTGAACTTGTTCCTCGATGACTGCAAAGATGCGCAAAAATTGGGAACAGAGTTCCACTACTCATGGTTAATTATTTTGATCACATTAATTGGGTGGAAGGAGTCCCTATACTATCATTTTTGTGACCAGATAGGTCGTTGTCGCGCAGCGCGGTACACATCGTTGGGGAGCAACTCGGACCCCAAACATAGAAGTGCCAACACAGGTACTTCATTGAAATACAAGAGAGTATTGTGAATACTTGGAGAATTACTCCAGACGTGGTCGCACAATTAAGGGACATAGCCAACTTCAAAGTGACAAGGCACAATATGTGGATCCAAGCACACAGGGATCCAGGGAAGGAGTGGCTACAATTAAGATACTGCATCACTGAAGAAGACGTAGAAATGGCCATGAGGGATTGGCATGACGACTGAAGGAATCCAGTCTTAACTCAAGAAGTTCCTAAGGGTATGTAGGTAGACGCAGGGTCAACCAAGACACCTGCAAGAGACAAAGTTGCGCCTAAAAAGCCGAAACCAAGTCAAAAGTGGCGCAACAGAAGAAGGGGAATGCGCGAAAGAAAGATGTGTAGGTAGGAAAAAAGGACATTGTCCCAACACCAAGAGAACAAGGAATGGGGGATACAACAACACAAGGAACCCCCTCGACAGCCACCCCATTGGAAATAGCGCAACCTAAGTGGCCGATCATACATACAGGGGGTTTGTGCAAAAAGGCCAAGGCGCACAAGTAGTTGCCAAAGTATACGATCACCGAGGACGAAGCTGAACTTGTGGCAGGAAAAGTACAGGAACACGCATCTGAGGAGTTCGAAGACCCCCGGCACCAAAGAGACCGAATTGAAGATGAGTTGGTTGATATAAGGCAGGTCCTAGAACAAATCAGAGCAGCGCACAGACCTCGAAGAGGGGCAGAGTCATTCCTACCAACAACAGAAGCAGAGGCAAGGGTTGTGTTGAGCGAGCAGGATACCATCCAAACTATAGCACAAGCGAGCTCGATCTTCCTAGTTACACCAAACATGTTGCAGATGGATGAGACGATAGCCTAGACACCGTTGAAGGATCTGTCACAAGTAGAGTTGGTACTGGAAAGCATACCAACCAAGGCACTATACAAGCTTCAAGTCAGTGTCGTGCGGGAGGTGCAGTCTCGCGCACGAATAGATGTAGTAGACTTGCAGCATATGAAGAATGGCAAGGAAGCGTTAGAATTGGTAGTTGTGCGGGTCAAGTTTCAAAACCATGGAAGAAAGGGAACACGTAGACAGGCTAGAGCAGGGATTGATAGCAGCATATAATTGAATATCGAACAGCACGCAGGCAGCAGAGAGAAGCGCAGAGGAGAAGATCAACCTCATCGCATAGACAATTGACCAGTACAAGCAAGAGATCGAGGAGATAAAAGAGAAGCTCAATCCCATGACCCCGCCTGCAGTCCAAGAGCATAGGAAAGAATAGGCTGCACTCCAACTAGCATAGATGGAGAAACAATTCAACACAGCAGCAAAATTATTTGATAAAGTAGCACTCGAAGAGGATGAGCAGGTCCAGCAGTGGGACTAGGAGGAAGAAATAATAAGCACAACAATCCAGGACCTCAAGCATAGGCAAAAGACAATGAGCATCACCGAGCATCTAAAAGGGGCATAGGATATGAAAAAGATGCAGGCAGAGTTAAAAGTTGCGCAGATGCAGAAGCAGGAAAGACAAGCCCAAATGGAACCTCTCCAAGAGAAAGCAGTGGAGATAATCACGCAGTTGGAGGAGGAAAAGAAGAACATGGCACAAACACAGGTAGACTGTGCAATAATCATACAAAAGGAGGTCACAACGTAAGCACTAGAGGCGCTAACAAAAAAATTCACGCTGGTCCAAGCCAGAGGAAGGGAACTTGTAGACAAGTTCCACACCCTAGCAGAGGTTGTTGAGGGAGCGTGCAATGCCTAGGTGGCTCGGGACGAGCAACATTTTAGTGTTGGGGGCCTATTGGGCATGGGTCAATTTTGAGGAAAAGCCATTTTTGGAAGGTAGAGCTTAATAAGGAAAAAGACAGTTGGCAGGAAAAGCAACACATGAGAGGAAAATCCACATGCAAAAGAGGAGAGCATACAAGGTGCGCATGCAGGAAAACCTAACCTCGCTAGGGTTAGGATTTTTGTAAGAGATTGTAACAGTTGATGAGCTGAGAATTAGTATAAATAAAGACCTAGGAGGTCTAGGTCGGGTGTTTTGTTGTTCATCGTTGGTCAATCGGTGCTAGATGTTATTGTTGGTTACTAAGTTTTGTAATGTTCAACGAAGGAAACTACTGTAAGATATAATACCAGTTACGTAAGCTATTGAGTTGTAGGAAAGTCAAGCAACTAGATCCCTAGGGTTAGATCGCAGGCTAAGGAGCCTGGTGTGATCTAGTCATCCTCACAGGGATCGTGGACTTTGTTTGTGATTGAATGATCAGAAACTGTAGTGCGCGCGGTGCCATATATTACAAAACCATAATAAAATATCCTAAGAGCCATATCTTTGTGGACGTAGCCCAGGAGGGGGTGAACCACGGTAATATCTGTGTTATGTGATGTGATTGATTGTATGTTTCCCTTCTGCAAGTAGTTAGACTATGAATGGATGAATGGATAATTTTGTGAGATTTGTTATATGTTAGACCTGGTAGAATGCATGCATAGATTTAACAGATGAATGAATATTAAGAATAACAGAAAGAACAACTTGATTAAGGCCTAAGAAGATGAAATAAGATCCCAGATCCCCACTCTTTCCTAGAATGAAAGCATATGAGCATTGTAGTCACCCATAGAACTATCTCGGGTGAGACTGTGCAGTACACTTTGTGTGTTGTGTTGCCTTCTGGTTTACCAGGATGGCCGATAGTTTTAGAGGGATTTGTTGGAAGCTTGTTTAGATCTGAACTTGGGTCAGCCCAAAAAGTGGTTAGAGAAGGAGTAACAACCAACACGAGCCGATGGAAGACTTTCAATACTTGTTTAAACAACGTATGGCGAAGAGGGTTGGCTCTCAAGGAGTTACAGCTTTAGAGGCGATATGGGTGACTTGAATAATCGTGCATGTGGCATCTTCTAGAGCCGGTGTGAGTGGATTATTTATCTGAGTAATACCCTTCACATGGGAAATTACTCTCTTCATGCATACACATACGTCAAGGCGAGAAGCAGAAACTTGGTATTAAGAAGCTACGGCAGAGAAAATTTGCATCCCCACAGGTGAAATCATTAAAATGACGTTGATTTCGAGACATTCGTCGCCATCCCAACAATAAGGGGTCAAATTCAATAGTGAATTAGATGTTAGATAAATAATTTGAAATAATTCAATAAAATATGTAAAATCGATTTGTAATGTCATACTTTAGAAACCGTTCAGAATTTGTTTGTCAAAGGTTCAATTAATAGACAACCAAAGGTGAAACGATCGGTATATACCTGTGCGGCAGGTATAATAAGCTACGCAAATAATTATTGGAAAACCTAATCATATGGTATTCCATTTTAACTATTTGTTTTTTTATGAATTTGTGACTATATTTGTAAAGCTTAGTTTATGGGTACTTCAACATTTACTTCATTTTTTATAAGTAAGATTAGCCACTACATAATTTATATGCCTTAAAGATTAAGAAGAAGAAAAAAAAACATCGAACATAATTTTATCATATAAATTATAATAAACATTATATCAAAATAACATATAACATCTTTTTTTGGTAAGCTAGTGGACTTTAGTATTAATATGGCCTACCACTTGGGAAACCATGACCACAAGAGTGACAACATATCATTGAGTTCATCATACCACAAACTGTAATGTTTTCCATACTAACTAAAAATTGAAATAGTTGCCTTTTGATTCTACTGTAAATAGAAAAACAATCATAACAACAATGATAAAGAGGGTAGTTAATAATCCCTCTATGTGGAGACCCGGAGGACCATGAGAAACTATGTTGGAAGTTCATATTCCTGCTTCATGCTTAATCCTTTACAATTTTATTACACAGGCTCCTCCTCCGCCAAGATAGGATTGGAGGGAGAGCCTCCATACACTTTGGAATGATCAATATTCTCCATGGGAGAACTAGGAAAATCTGTCAGAATAGCGACTGAAATTTCAATGTTGAAAATTTCCTTGCACAAAGTGTCAAAATTTTGATCCATGACATGTATTTTATCCCATGTGGTATTATGTATGCCTTCCTTCTCCTCAACAATTTGTGCAATGAATATTTTATTAAGCCAATACAATTCCATAAGCTTACAAATTTTGGTGTCCCTGGTTTGAGAATAATTAGGATCATGAATCCAATCATTGAACTCAACCTCCAGTTACTCCATAGGAATTTGTTATCTTTACCATTTGATTTTCTTCTCCATATCCCCAATCTCCCTTTTTGTGTCCTCAGAGAACCAGACCTTGAAGTTTGAGGATGTGTTTAATGCATCTCAATGAGCTCGAATAAGGCGTTGGGGAGTCTTGCTAGGAGGGGAGGGTTTATAAGCTAAGGGTGTACCCTCATAGGAGTTTCTTCTACTATAAACAAAAATCGTGGCCTCGCTGACAAGCTTCATAATAGAGAGGATAGTGTAACCAGGGAACACCACCTAAACACCCAAAAGAGATAAGAAGTGAAAGAACACCACCCACCAAAGAAGTTGAGGATAAGGCCACCCCACAATTATGAATCGAGGAAATCCAACAATGATTGAGAGAGCACAATTTCAATGGGTTTTCAAATCCTTTCCCCCAATAACCTATCCCTCCACCACAGAGACAAGAATGTTATTGTCCAAAATAGAGGTCCCCCTAGACTAAGACAAGCCAAGAGCTACGACCAATAGACAAGATGGTGCTCGAGACTAGGAACAAAACCAACTAGGGCAAAGGGTCTTTGTTGTGCAACAAGAGTGGGCAAACCAAGCTTCAAGAAGGAGAAGAAGTAGAGCTTCCTTTCTAGAGAGCACCTCTATCACCCAACAAACCCAAGAAATTCACCAAAACCAACTTGAATGCATAGAGAACATGCAAACAAAACAAATCCCAAACCAACGAAGCATGAAGACAATTACTAACCAAGAGCAATAGAATAAACCTCGAGTTGTGCGAGTCAAATCTTGAATTCCCAATTGAGACTACAACCCTTGCAAACTCGTTCACATGTTCGACTCTATTATTAACTATAAAACCTTCGTGACCAATACATTCTATGACTGAACTACCAACCATAACTCCTCATTCATCAATCACATAATTGCCATCCAAAATTATGTTCCCGACTATAAAACCTTTAGTACCATCAATATAACACAAATCACACAACCTTGACGAAATTAAAGAATATCATTTATCATGACCTCTTTACCAAGTGAGAGACGCCCTCTCTCTTATAGTTATTACCGAATCTGGAGAAACATATAACATCATATTCATAACAATTATAAATTAAAAATAACATCATATAATAAATTTAACATATTTATAAATTAAAAATAACATCATATAATAAAATTTCATCCCAAAAAAAATGGTTAATTTTTTTATATAATTATATTTATGATAGGAAAATAATACATAACATCACATTTATAAAAACTAATAAAATAACATTTTACATCACATTATAATAACTATAATATAATATTTTAAAAATATTAAAGTGTTGCAAAATCTTATCATAAAAATAATTCATAAACAAAATAATGGATAATATCACATTTATAATAATTACAAATTAAAAACAACTCATACCAAAACCATGACAAAATAGAGAATAATAAGTATCTGGGTGACAAAACGTGTCAAAAGTACATGAACACCATTTAGATCCTTTTTAAAGTTCTCATGCATGCATTTAAGAGGTCAACAAAATGCACTTATCACCAAGACAATTCAATCCCCACAAGTAATTCAAGTCAATTATGTATCTCTGTGGTCCAAAATTTGAAAACAACTTTAACAATGGACATGTGCATTTAGTTATCACAGTGATTGATTATTTTTATTAATAATAATCATGCATTTAGTAATCAGTGATTGATTATTTAATTATTTTTATTAATAATAATCAATTATTTTAATTAAATTATATTATTAGATAATAAAATAAGTATATTTTTTTTCGTAAAATTATAATAATGAAATATAATAATTTTTTTATTTAATTAAATATTTTAGATAAAGTATTTTTTTCCATTTAATTAAATATTTTAGATAGAGTATTTAGTGTATCAATATTACTAAAGACTTGTATTTGATCCACTTATAAGCACGTCTTGTTTATATAAACGAGGAATCTATATGGAGCAAAATTTATTTAAAAGATTTAGATCTTGGTGGGAGTTTTTGTATTTTGCTTTTGAATTAAAGTTGTGTTAATAACTATTTTTATCTTTAACATAATTGAGAATTGGTGGAAGGCATGAAAACTTGTAATTTAGTGTCGAACCAAAGTCGTGTTAACAACAATTCCTATTTTAAACATGGTTAAGTTTATTAATATATATTTTAAGATAGAACCCTAAAATGGAGGGATTGTTAAAGTTGGACACACACACAAACACTCACATTTTCATATTCATATTTCCCCCTTCGTCTTACATGATATAACAAAGGAGAGTGGAGATTTTAAAGTTGTAAAAAATATTCTAAGATGTCAAACATAATGTATCTAACTGTTTCCGCACAAATGCATTCACGCACCTACATAACACATCCCAAAATGGAGGAATGTGAGCTTGACAAAATATACATATTCATCTCGCAACCAATCACTCATTATGTTAGTCAGATGGTCACTACCTTTGCAGACAACCCTATTGGCATAAATATCATCGTATATTGAGACTTGTATGTTGTGGTGTACTAGACCTCACAACCAATGTAAAAGGGGTGAGTTAATAAATGGACTAACTCGACCTTTTTGGTGAGTCCATTTTTATCGACGAGATAAAGTTTTTCCTTGAACTGTTCATTTTTTTTTCCAAATTCAAATGATTTTGGTCATCTTAAAATAGACCAAAACCCTTGGAGTAAAGTTCTATGGTTAAAGTTCTTATCAATTAAGTGGAACTATGACTTTTAACAAAATTCCTGTGTGATTTAGAGGAGAATTTACATTAAAAAAAAGTAAATTTATCGACTTATTAACTTACTTTAATGTAAAATAGCACACACACACACACACACAAAATTATGTTAAGAAGCGAGTATATTTATCCACTTATTAATTTACTTCGATATAAAATAACATTAATTTTATTTTTTTAATGGTAAAAACAATTTCTTTTAGATATCAAACATAACTTATTTAATTTTTGTTTTACACATTATTCACACAAACAACCATGCACACGCATCACGATAATTAAATATAAACTTGAATTTGTTGCAATGACGCACCAGGGAACTTCACCAAAGCTTGTGTTAATTTTTTTCAAAGTACTTGATGCTAATTTCATTTACGCATTCATCATTACAATAAAACTCACATAGTTGGATCATTGTCCAATATACTTATTCACATAGTTCACTATACCCAATGGTGTCACTCTTCCCCTGGTGCACGGCGTTTAGGGTTTATCCCTAGCCGTGCATGGCCTCTACTCGTGAAGGGCTTGCAGCCCACTCTTCTTCACCCTCAATGGTCGCGATCGTGTCCCTCTCTGCAAGTGCCCCAGGCAATGGGGAGTTTCCCTCTTGCTCGATGTCCAGACCAATTTCTGCTTCGAAGTCTGAGGCCTCTTTCCATGAGGTTGTTCATCGGAGCTCTGCTCTCTCTTCTTCGTCTCTTTTGGTTCAAGAATCCCCTCCCCTTGTCATTTCCATGGGTCAAGATGTCAAGGAGGAGGAAGAATAATACAAATCGGTGAGTTTGGTTTGTCGTTTCAACTGTTTTTTGCCAAAGTTAACTAATCTCAACAGTTGGATCATGACTACCTGGATTCCTATTATGCAACATCAAGTTTTCATTCATCCTTGTCCTAAAGGATTCTTCATTGTTGAGTTCCACATTGAGGAAGATCGTGATCTGATTCTCAACTCAAGCCTGTGGTTTTGGGAAATCTCAGGTTTGTGAATGAAACCTTGGACTCCTTCTTTCAATCCAGCTACTGACATTCTCTCCTCAACTCTTGTTTGGGTGAGGCTTCCCAACCTTCCTTTGCATTTCTGGGGTTTACCTTCGCTTGAAGCCATTGGTTCGACATTGGGAAAGTTCCACTATGTAAGTCATGAAACCTCAAGGCACAACACCTCCACTTTTTCCCATATCTGCGTGGAAATGGACTTCAGTAAAGGATTCCTAGACGAAGTTATTCTTACTGGTAAAAATGATTCTTGGTCTCGGAAACTAGACTATGAGAGAATTTCCTTGTGTTGCAGATCTTGTTTTGAAATGGGACATCTTGCAACCCATTATCCCAAACGGCCCAAGAAGAACCGAAAGCCTTGAAAATCCACTTGGTGGGTGGGATCAAATGACGACCATCAAGTTATCTCGAAACCCCTCAAGCCAGTGAAAAGACATCTCAGTGAGATCTTCCTCCTCAGCCAACTCTGTTATTGTTAGTCACAAGTCCAGAATCCAATCAGAAGTCAAAGAAAGAGGCATCTTCCCCTTAGGTTTCAGATGAGGGACCTCGAGTCCAATCTTCTCCTCAACCATCAGCTTGTTGGGCAGATCAGACTGATGATGTTGGGGTGTTGGATGAACAAAAAACAGAAGCTCCAGATCAAGACAATCCAAAAAATACATGCATCACAAACACCTCAACATATGCAAATGAAGGTTGGACAGTTGTAAGAAAGAAGAAGACATCACATGTCACATCTCAACCAATGGTAACACGAAGTCGGGCCCGTAAGTCAGCCAAATCGACGAGCTCCTCCCCAACATGTTAATTTAGATGTAGTGTGTCTTCATTTTTATCCTTGAAGTTTTTTTCCGAGTATATTTAGTAAGGTTGTTTTATGAGAAGTTTTCGTTTGAATATTTGAAATAGTCATTAGTAACTTGTAATAGTGGTTTAATTGAGGCCCTCGATTGGCCTAAATTTTGAAGGACATTGTAACTCCTTAGTTGTTTTGATTGCACCTTTTTGATAATACAAATTTCCCAATTATTGTGGAAAAAAAAACAATAAAACTCACTTGTAATAGAGTATTATTGTAGTTCTTCTTGTTAAGATTGCTCCTCTATAACCAGAATCAAAGCATATGTTTTATTTCTATTTTTACGCTATGATGGCCTACAATGATAACAACCTACCAGTGCCTATATCTAGAGGCCATTATCTCGAGGGGTTTTTTTATTCCATCATCTTCCTTCTCTATGCAGTCCAAGTCACTGTATAATCATTAATTCCAACACTACAAGCATTTGATTGTGAACAAACTAGTAACATTCTCAAATTATGATTGATTGTAGAGAAACACCATGGATGAAAAGAGGACATCATTACCGATTTTGTGTGCAAGAATGTATTAATGGAGGTCGCCAATGCATTGGCTAATTGTGATACTCAAAGACCCTCGACCACTTGCATAATCACATTTGTGTTTCTTTGTTGTGAGAAATAGAGAAGGACTTTGCATTTTCAAATGAATAATGCTTCAAATTTGATTGTTTGAGTTTGACTACA
Source organism: Picea sitchensis (assembly GCA_010110895.2). Classification (NCBI taxonomy): domain Eukaryota; kingdom Viridiplantae; phylum Streptophyta; class Pinopsida; order Pinales; family Pinaceae; genus Picea; species Picea sitchensis. The sequence goes on from SNQJ01S0018945.1 coordinate 164,748, forward strand.
TTGACATGGAAGTATTACCACCTTCTTTGCTATCGTTGTGAATTAGGCATCTAACTCACAGTAGCATGTAGTTCATGGCTTACAAAACTCAACATTGTTTATCATCCAAATGTTTTCAAGTGACCTTAGTGCATTTATAACGCTCGTAGCTCTTATAGATGCCTAGAACAATTTAATGATAGATGTAAGACATAGCTTAAAGAGAAAAGGTTAGTAGTGTGAGACTGATGGAGAAAATAATTAGGCTACAAGACACATGCAGAGTGAGTTGTACGATGGGAAAAGACATGAAGATGTTGTCCATAAATGATCATAGCAAGACACATTAGTTTCTGCATGCATTTCAAAGTCTTTGCTTTCTCTTATATGGTAGGGCATGTTGTTTGCTAGATAAGTTTTGTGGGGTGGCAAGTGTGGGCGGGAATCTTTTCAATCTCAGAGGAACATAAGTAGAAACCTATGCATGGGGACTAGGGGTAGCATCAAACAATGTAGTAGAGGCTTATGCTCTTTTGAGAGGACTACTTACGGCCAAGGAACTTGAGATCAAATTACTAATTGTTGTGGAAATTTCTATGATAGTCATCAAGGTGGTGTGAAGGTGATGCTTGGGAAATAATCATTGATGGATGGATAGTTGGCCATAGTGATAGCTAGAGCAACCACATAAGAAAAACAATGGACAAATCGTGTTCTTCCGTGTAAAATGAGATATGAATGTAGAGGTGGATGAATTGACCAAGAAAGCCACCAAAATTCATGTGGGCGAGCTAGAAAAAGATGGGGTCGAGTATTATGCAACATCCCCAAATGGTTTTGAATTATTTGGTTGTCACTACATTAATTATCCACATGGCCTCACGTCAATTGTATCGATCAAATTATCACAATTGTTTTGTGACAAGAGCATCAATGATGGCCACCACCTTGTAGTGCATGTGAACCTTAACTTTGCTCGTGGTAATTGAATGTGCCAATATAGAAATGTGGAGGCACAATGGGTATTGTGGCATAAAAAAAATGAAGTTGGAAACAAGAACGACTAGTATTCCTAAGTGGAAAGATACTAGGTGAGTAATTTTCCAAGCATTGTGCAGTTTGTTTGGGATTTGGGCTAATTGAATTTGTTTTGGAGAAAGGTGGCCTTTGTATTATGGCACTAGTTATGTGGCTTTTATGGCATTATGGGTAGACTTTCTTAGAATCTTTCATAGATCTTCATTTGGTTCATAATCCTAGGTATGTCTTCTTTCAGCTCGAGCTCTTCTCACATGTTTAGTGTTGACTATGTTTCAGGGAATTTTTTAGAAGAAATCAGTTAGACTTACCTCAACTAGACCTCAATTTCAGGCTTGCCTCCCATGATTCTTTCCGGTGTATATTGTGTGTATTTTCCTATGCAGGTTCCTTTTCCAGTGAGCGAATTTTCCAAGCTTTGGGAAGAAAAATCTGTTCTGTTTTGGTTTTGGTCCACCCATCCTGACATAAGGAAACAATTTTAGCTCAGCCTTAACATATTTTATTGGTTTGGTTGGTAATATGGTTCAACATTATGGGTGAAATGATAGAGAATGGGTGTAACATCACCAAAACACTCATAAAAAAAATCTAATATTGTTTCTTGTTGACATCGGAGTGATTTAAAATTTCAATACACATGTTAAATTTAGTATTTATATGTTATGAACTCATACTACTCCTTAATTTCCCTTTTTAATTATCTTTTGTTACATGTGGCCAAACCAAGATCTGCATATTCAATCATCATTTCCATTGCATCAAACTTATTGAAATGGCTAACCTTGTTCTTCAAGGGTAAGGTTCGTCAGATAATTGTTAAATCATTTTATTATGTTTATAACTTTTCAACTTGCTACCCAACTAGGAAATCCTTTTAAGATATTTTTCTGAGCTCATATTTCCTGTATGTATATTTCTTAATAACAGTCCTTATCTTAGACCCTTACATTTGATGTCTGGGGTTTGGTTAATAACCTCACCGCTTTATCTATTTATGGTTTTAACATCAACCCTAACATGTCTGCAACCCCCCCTACCGTCCTGGCATATCGTCCTACCCATCTACCCACCCATCGTGGCAATGCATGTGAGCATCATGCAAGGGTTTTTACCAATGGTGTAATTCTTCACAAGTCCAGTTAACTCTAGTCATCTATTACTTGGAGGTTGGTGCCACTAATTTAACCTACCCTCCATTAACACTTGTACGATTAGTGTAATCACTTGGGTTTGTGTGAAGCTCCATTCTTCCCCTTACGAATTCGTATGGAAGTGAAGTGCAGAATGTTAGCTCCGCTTCCTTTCCTTGCGTTTTTTTTTCTAGTCACTATCATGGAGTTTGCAGGTAGTCTCATTTATTTATTTCATTGAGGGAGTTAACTCTTTACTTGTTTAGTTGTTTAATTCTGAAACCATTGACTTCTTGCTTTATTAACTTCATATGCATGTGCTAACAACGTAGAGAATGACTTATCTTGGTTTGGAGGTCTCTCTCCCATACGCAGGAGTTGTCAAACGTTTATGTAATGCCATAAATCTTATGTTATGGATTTGACAAGGTAAGTATTTTCATAACCTTTTCGTTCTTAAGGTTCATCCATTAATATATCTCATAGCTTATTATTAGTTTTGTAATATTCTTATTCTGGTAATATTTTACAGGAGCGTTTATTTATTTCGCCAAAGATAGGTTGAGCCCTTAGCAAGGGTTTTCTATCCACCCACCAGGTAACAAATCTTAGACTCCTCTGCATACTTACACCCTCTATATATTTGACTCCTATCCACCCACCAGGTAACAAATCTTAGACTCCTCTGCATACTTACACCCTCTATATATTTGACTCTTATTTCAAAGTATAACATTTTTCCCTTCTATGTTGAATGCAAAGGATTTGGCTCGAGCTCACACTTATGCGAGCCTCACACACAAACATTGTCCAAGGAGAAACACTTTTCCTTAAATCAAGTAGGAAACTCGGGGAAATATGAAACATACCTATTGAGGTACTAATGTATTTGTTCTTGTATTTTAATCAGAGCACATTGTCTAGGGTAAGATCATACAAAGATCTTGCTTCTCATGTTTACACTGTGATTATATGCCTCCACGTTTATGCATAGATTTAGGGTTTATTATTTACATAAATAAATTTTGGGATTGGTTCCTCTTTTATCTTTTGAATATACTGATAGTAACTCTGTATATTTTATATTAAAGAGGTTTAGCTCTATATGGTCCATTCCAACAGTGATTATATTATAGGAACAAAGTTAGACTCTATTAGTATTGTTAATACTTTAGTATTGATTTGTATTTTCACAAATGAGTTTCTTTGCTTGTAAATACTGGAAGAAATGTTATGACTATTTCAAACAAAGGATATCCTTGAGTTTCATACAGATTCTATACAAATCATTTTCTTCCTGCATTATAAACTCCTTGACTGTCAATAAAAAGATTATTCATCTTATGCTATGATAAATAAATACAATTTATGGTCTTATCCTACCTTTAATCTAATGAAATATTATTTTCTTCATTTGCATCTGCTATAACCAACACCATTAACAATTTATTCTATATAATACAAAAGATAATAAAAATTTATATGTACAATTCCTACAGTAAATTTCACCACTACAACCAAAACTTCATTAGAAGGAAAATGAAAAGAAAACTGGATAAAGATACATATCTGAACCAGGAATTTACTAGGGACAAACTGAGCAGAGAATCCAGCTCCTCCCAACCATCAATTCTTTCTTAGAACCGTCAAGTTCCAAACTCTTGCACAAGTACTCAGCAACATCCTGCCTACACCATACTTGTCTTTCATCTTGTCTCACCGAGAAGGGAATATAATGCCTAGGTATTTTATTTTTCAAGCTAGCCTCATCCCTAACTCTTGAGAGTCTTGGCCTAACTTTTTGTTAGCTTTTCCCCTCACCTCCCACACCCTTGGGAATAGGTTTACACTTATCCTCATGGACAACATTTACTTTTACCTTGGTGGTTTTTATCCTTTTTTCACTTTTCCCATGGAATAAATAATTTCTCTTGTTATAGATGGGTTATCTCATCGATTTGTCTCAAGTAATTTTTAAAATAAAATTGAAATAATATTTACAAAAATCATAGAAATTCAATATCTACAGTTTTTTAAAATTATTCAAATATTTAAATTGGAGGGATGTTACAACGGGGAATACTAGAACCCAAGAGGGCTCTATGAAGGCATGAAGAGTACATCATGTTCAATAGGACCTCTTTGTTTTTAGTCGCCACCAAGCTAAATGAAAATGAACACCTTTGTGTCACTCAACATGCATCATTAATGACATTGTTGATCGAACAGAAGAAAAGGATAGATATCCTAAATCTCGAGTGCAATATGTTAAGAAACCTTGCACTTAATCTTTGTAAGGACTCCCTTTCTACAACTTCGAATAACAAAGCCTCTGGAAATTTTACTGATGTTGAAGTCCGGGAAGAAGAAACAATTCATCGGTTAAATGTATGTGGCAGAAAATAATTTGTTGGATTCCTAGTTTGGATGCCACATACTTCACGTTTCCATGTGACTATATTTCTAGCCCAAAACATAATAAATATGCAACTTGAGTAATATGGGTTTACGCAACAAAAGTCCACTACAAAAAATAATGGGCTACCAAATATTTCTTCACTTTAATTCATCAACTAATTGAAAGATTCCACCCAATTCATCATGTTCTCGTAGAGTGACACACATTACAGACCTTTAAAAGAAACACAACTTTTGTATATATGATCATTTATAAGTGTATCTATAACAATCAAGTCAACACTTTGGTGTTTAGACACAAAAAAAGTCAATGTTCTTAAAGTATGCATAGTATTTGTGAGCTTAGAGTTGAGAATGAACTTATCATGTATGTTATAGCATCAACTGCCACTTCTGAAGCATTGATCACTTTGTTGGCCTTTTCCTTATCTGACTTGAAGACATCATTTCCCCATACCACCTTTGGATTATCTAAAAAACAATATTTTGGGACTTGTACTCACCCTAACAATTATACAACATGTGTATATGCGAGTAGCTCAAAGGAAAGTCACGTACATGTCATTAAAATCTCAAAAAATATATTTTTTCATAATTGTGCATTGGTTTTCGGGTTTGGCTAGTTTCCTAACTCCTTTTACCTGTACACAATTGTCCCCAATTGTCTGGGGATGATATAAATAGAACATGAGCCATGAGGAGAAAGGTAATGAATCCTAAAACAAATTCATGCTAGTTGCATCTCGCCTCGTCTACAAGCCCTTGTATTCTCATTGTTTCTTTGGTCCTCATACATGGAAACCCTTATTTCCAACCCTTTCTATGCACCCCTCTATCTGACCAAGAAAGCTTCCTAGATTTTATTTGGGTTTGTTCGTGCATCAGAGTTTGAGGATTACCACATGTGTAGTAGCCTGGGTGGAGGGACGTAGAGTTCGTTCAAGGAGCAATGTCGCGGTTAACAACTACCCCTCAAATATCTTCTTTAATAATAAGGATACTCTTTACTTCGAATTTTGGTGTTCTTTATGTATGTTCCTTGTTTTTTAATATCTATTTATATAGAACACTAGTTGTTGCAAATACTTATGCTTTTGATCAAATATATAAGAGTTAGTTATACAATAATTGCCTTCCTTTGTAGTCATGTGTTTGGGAGTATTGAAAGTTTAGGAAGTGGCAATTAGGAAGGATCGTCAAAGCTTCCAGCCTTGGGATCTACATCAATCATCAGACTCCAAGTAGGTCTTCTTTCCTTCTTTGTTAATAGTTAGTTATTTTGATCAAAGTAGTGGCATATTATTATTTGCTTTCTTTGGAAATTGTTTGATCTTTAAGTAGTCACTAATCTATTATGGTTTATCCACAACCATGGGTGAATTTCCCCACAATAGAATTGGCGACCATATTGGGTACTCTCCTTAGTGGGTTAGTCTCTAGGGGTTTGCTTTGTTTTCTTTGTTTCTGACTTTTTTGGGGACTTAGTTGAGTAGTTTTTAATTTTCTAAGTCTTTTCATCCTTTATCAGGATTGTTGGCTATCAGTTTCAATTCTTTTTTGAACTTTCTAAGTCATATATGCTTCAATTCTTTTTTGAACTTTCTAAGTCATATATGTTTCCCTAAAGTTTCAATTAGAATTAGAATTAGAAGTACATGTTCTTCCTTGGAGATAGTTGTGTACATCTCCACAAGAAAGGTTTTTATAATCTTTTATGTTTGTTGGGGTGTTGGGCTTGGTGCTTGGAATCTTTTTGAGGTTCTGTGACTCTAGTTTGTCTAATGTTAAGTACATAATTTAATAGTTAGGCATTTTATAAAGAAAAACAAAAAAGAATTGATTTCTTTGCTTTCCGTTTTCAAGTTTGTAGAAATTATTTGGAAAAAAAATTCTCGGGTCTTTCTTGTTTGGAATAGTTATGTTTGTTGTCCTTGTAGGTTTTACTAAGTCTAAGTACTTCTCTTCACTTCTCGTCTTGACTTTTTCTTGTTTTGCTTTGAAAATAAAATTTTGGTTTAGTTTTTCGTTTTCTCTTTTTCTCTAAAACAAGAAAATAAAAACAATATAGAAGGCATGCTTTATACTTCTCTTTCCAATCTTTACCTTTGTTTTCACTGAAAAAGAAAAGTCCTTTCTGAATCGTACTTTATTTTCTTGGTGCTTATTGATTTAAAAATTTTCTTGTAAAACTTTGATTTTCGCAAAAAGTAGTTACAATTTCGTTGAAAAGGATAGATAGGTCTTGCTTGTTTTCCAATAGTTGCATTGCATTAAGGAAATTTCATTAGTATTGCATTGCATCTAAATGGAAATTTGCATTTCTTGCATGACATTAAAAGAATAAAGACTTTTCTTTTCTTTAAAGCGTTCCTTAACACTACTTTCATCGAAGAATAATTTTACTTCATAACAATATTCTTAAAAGTGTTTTACTTTGTTGTCGAGTCTTTAAAACACCACTCGGTTTCATGTCCACTACCTTTTGAGTAAACAACAACTCCTAAAATGAACTAATAACATAAAATCAATTAGATTTTTTGTTTGTAGGGTAAATAAACTAGTCTAGGTGTAGGGCATTGGACTAGGATTAGAGAGAGTTAACTCTCCAAGGCCATTAAAACAAACTGACAAGTCTGAGATAGGGAGAGTCAAAACCCAACTTTCATATAAGTATATTCGGGAACCTCCTCTAACACATGATCTAAACACGAGGTCACATGAAGAAGCATCGAGGAGATAACCCCTCTTAAACTTGACTGAGGATTGTGGAGAGATCGTATATGGAGGTTTCGCAAGTACCCATACCTCCTTAAGAAGTGGTGATTTCGAAACTTTGGGATTTGTTACCCTACCCATACATTCAATCTTGATTGTTGAMTGCACCCCCTGACATTGACTGCGAGTTGGTATCCTTAGTGGCTTTTCCTAGGTTTCTCAAAGGTGACTGTGGGGGGTTTCTTGTGGTACCTCAAACAAATGTTGCATCACGCTATTCAGTACCCCTARAGGGTTTCCTGGGAAGTGAAGGTACTTGCACCATGTAGGGTTGGTTAGTGGAGGTCGGGGTAACTACCTCTCACTCCTTCATTCTTTCCTTCATGGGACTTGATAAACTCGTGTCATCGTTTGGAAGTGACTTTGCCTAACTTCGTTGCTACTGTGGTCTCGAAAGATAATCCACCCAAGCTGGAGAATTGAGGAAGTTGTTTGTGTTTTTTTTTCCATGGGACTTTTTGTAGTTGTGTGTTATTTGTGCATAGAAGACCTTAGTAAGTGTGTTGGTTCCCACCTTGACTCCATGATTTAAAGTGGTTGATCAACCACTTCGTTGACCTTGGAGGGTTCAAGGCCTTATGCTTGTTGAGTTGAGTTCCCCACCACCTCCTCTGAAGCATCGACTCAATAAAATCGAAACTTATGTACCAATTGATCTCATTGACATTGTTGAAATAGAGACCACATAATCAAATGCTTTTGTGCGAGATGTTACGAGTATATCAGATCTCGAAGTTGAAGGCTTTGTTAGATCCTTTAACCCTCCATTGATTGGATCAGACGGTCCTGTTCTTTTGCACCTTCCAACTTTTGAGTTAGATAACATTGACGATCGCCCCCTTCGGTGGGATGTTATGGAAGGCACTTCAGATGTGTCTAGGTCGAGGGCCCTTGCAACTCCCACTTCATCTATAATCAAGGGAGGAGTTCTACCTCCTTTCCTTTCTAACCAAATGACTAATGTGTTTCAAACCATGGTAGCCATGTCGGTCAATGGCTCTGCGYCGATGGTTATTGGGTCCACTCAGCCTTTGAGCATGACTCCTTCATCCCCTTGTACTTCTAATGTTTTCTCGTTGGAATGTCGTCAATCAACCTGCATAATGTGTCGGCTAGTTCTCAGTTGATTCCCCAAAGTCTTAACATTGGAGCAAGGATTTCTTCCACTCTACTCTGGGATTTTCCTTGGGGCCAAGTGTTGGATTACTGAGAGGGGGGGTGAATCAGTAATAGAGCAATTAATCTTTTTTAACCATATAATCCATGTGTTATATCAATGTATCATTATCATCCAATAACTATAGAGTAAATAAGGAATGAACAAATGAACAATCATACACATACACAATACACCGGTGTTTTACGTGGAAACCCAAAGCGGGAGAAAACCACAAAATGTTTTTTCTTATATGTCTTGAAGAATTGCATTCATTGGAAGCAGCAACTTCCTTTGATTTCTAGCTGCAACTGGAAGGAGGCTCCAACCCCCTAGTTTCTCAAGATACAACCTGAGGGAGCTCCAACTCCCCAATTCTTTGGCTACAACCAGAAGGAGGCTACAACCTCCTATGTTCTCCGGCTACAACCGGAAGGTGGCTACAACCACCTGTCCTTGCCCCGTCCAACTGCCATGTCGTATAAGTAGAATGATGGAACCATTGTCACACTATCACCGTGAGATATATTATTGTAAACATGTACCAATCAACCTTTAATCAACTTGTACCATAAACAAGTGAATCAACCATCCACCAACCTGTACCTGAACCTGTAATCAACATGTACCACAAACAAGTGCATCAACCATGCACCAACCTATACCTCAACCTGTAATCAACATGTACCATAAACAAGTGCATCAACCATGCACCAACATGTACCTCAACCTGTAATCAACATGTACCATAAACAAGTGCATCAACCATGCACCAACCTGTACAAAACCTGTACCATGAACAAGTGCATCAACCATACACCAAACTTGTACAAGTAATATGTCACACCAACATGTCCAAACAACCTATCACAACAACCTGTCTCATCAATCTTATCAACCAAATCAGATCTACTCACCAAGATCGATCACCAAGACAACTCTCAAATATGTCCATCAACCAAGCATAACACAACAACTCATAATCATCACCAATATCAATATGTGCTTCTAATAATATACCAATACAAGTATGCTACATCATCCATAAACCATGTGCCAACAATACTACTAACAAGTGTCTCCAACCATGTACCAAGTATGTACCAATCATGCATCAACTAATCATCAACTACTCATCAACTATGACTCATCAAGATGTACTAACATCATCAATTATACACCTCATGTATGTGCCAACTCATAAACTACTTGTCTCAACCATGTACCCAACATGTACCTCAACCAAAAGCCTTCATCAATTTCATCATCCAAATATGATTTGTAATTTTGTAATAGACCTGGTGTATATGATCACATACCTGCAAACCTTCCTTAACTTTAACAACAAGAGACTAGCATTTTCATCAAACTTTTCTTTAGTCTCACATGACTAGTTTGGGATTAGTCAACAACCCTAACTTGAAATAATCATA
>SNQJ01S0018945.1:174729-201856 GCA_010110895.2 Picea sitchensis
TTCACTACTTGGAACCTCTCAGAAAAGGAGTTATAGCAAAAATGGCATACCTTGTTGAATTATGGCTTATTCTAGAGAGCGACCTTGTAGAGCGTGCCCTGCACAGAATGTTTGTTGAATGGATTTGAAAATGTTACACAGAATAATAAAGATTGTAATATAACCAACACATTTTTTCTTATTGAATTTGGATCTGTTATGAAGAAGTTATGACATTTTTACCCGAAACACTTGTTTTATACTAGTTTCAGGACTAGCCACAAACCCTATTTTCCATGTAGTGTAACTCCAAAAATACAATGACCCAGAAGATGAAAATTTTACCACAGATACTTGGATACGTTTCCTCAATGTCCTATCAATTTCACGGTCTGAATCATTCTAGAAAAAAAAATTATTGCAAAAATGGTGAGATGACTTGTAAATAACATACCTTAGAAAGCATCATCAAAAGAATTTATCCTCCCTTGAATTCCAACCTTCTTTTCTTCACCTTCCCTCTGAAATTTGGCTTAGATATCCTTTGGTTACCTCAGTCACCTATATATATTCAATATGCTCAAGTGTTATGTAAAATTAGAGAGCCTTGCCTCTTATTTATACTCTCCAAGTAGCTTCCTTAAAAGCATCTTCTAGGTTGCTTTGCCCACTCTCCTTATTTTAGGGTTAACCCACTTCTAATTTCTCCATTAAATTTATTATTTAAATAATTTATTTTGTATTCACTTTGAATTATAGTACACTCGTAACTTCACTTTATTATTTACCTTCTAAAATCTCTTAAACCACTTTGACTACTTTGACCTTTTGGGGCTTCTAGATGACATATGAGGGTCCTCCAACTTTGTAAGGCCATAACTCTCAAACTGTGAGGAGTTATGTGACGTTACACATACCACCAAAAATGGAATGACATGTACTATCCATATAGAATAGTATTACCTACAAATATATCAAAACTCATACCATTATCCATCAAACAAACTTGGGTTCTCTAACTTCTCATGGCCATAACTCTCTAACCGTGAGGAGTTATGTGACGTTCCACATACCACCGGAAATGGAATGACATGTAATATCCATCTAGAATAGTATTACCTTAAAATATATTAAAAATCATACCATTATACATGAAACAACCTTGGTTCCATTACCCAAACCGTTGTGCTACCGAAATTTGCTACCAGACTTTCTCCAAGGCAGGGATGATTTTAGGGGCTAAATTTCGCTCATGGGATAATTTTCCATGGTTTTTCCCAAAAAAAGATTAGCTATTCCAAAAATGATTCGCCCAAATTCTATAGGATAAAATTATTTTACCTTAAAAATCACAAAAAAATTATACAAACTATATAAAATCCTTAGAAATTTGATTATATTTTTACAAAAACATCGCCAAACATATATAGTTGTCATATGAGGGATTAGTAAGATTCACCAAGGTTTATACATTTTAAAATAAATTTCCATCCATAAAATCATCCCTGCTCCAAGGGTTGACATCAATCTACAATATCACTCTCCAATGGTTGACATCAATGACAACCAACTATCCATCAACCTAACCCAAATGTCTGGCACTAAGGGCATATCTCTTCATCGTTCCCCTCTCTTGGGAGTGGGTCCTTCCCATCTTATGGCCTTAATCCCTTCATGGGATGGGGTAGTTTTATGGGAAAAGGCTTCCAATACTCCAACATACCTTCTTCTTCTAACCCTTTCACATTGTTTCGTGGGTTTGGGAGCAATCGCTTCCCTTCCTCCGGATTTCGGCAAGGGGCAACTCCTTCCAAGGTTAATGGAATCTCTTACAAGGGTCATACCCTCTGTAAGGGATGTTGTCGGGGGAAAACCCCTTCCTGAGTCAAAACAACCCAACACGAGGGGATTTCCCTTCACAAAGGATGTCAGTAGGGGGAAACCCTACTTTCTCTTATGGAATCCATATGGGTAGAGCTTTTCCTCCTTATAACTAGGGATTTTAAGGTTTCAATCAAAAACCTGGCCCATCAACGAACTCTTCCTGGCAACCTAGTGCCAACAATAATCCAACATATCATTTTTCGATTGTTAATCAACCAGGGAACTCCAACCCTGCTAATTGGAATTCCAAGCCACAATTGAGGCTTTTCGTTTCTTGGAATGTTAAACTTTCCAGACCTATCAAATCTCATCAATGACCCAATCTACCATGATTTGAATTGGCCTCCAGTCCCCACTAAGCTACCCTCGGACATTCTGAAGTTTGAGGGAAAATCCGGTGAGGATCCAGGTGATCATGTAACAAATTTTGATTTATGATGCTCATCCAAATATCTGAATGACAACTCCATCTTGATACGTCTCTTCCAGCACACTCTCATGAGAGTCACAGTGAAATGGTATATTCATATTTAGGGCTCGCCATTTCGCATTTTTCATGACTTGGATTTTTTTTTCTAAACCATTTCCAACTCCTAGTCCGGTACGATGTCAAAACCGATTTATTGTCTACTCTCAAGCAAGACTAAGCCACTCATATTTCAGATCATATCCAAGAGTGGTAGAGGCGAAAGAGGATGATTAGGGGTAAGAGACATCATGAGTGCCTCCTGGATTTGGTTTTTAAAGTCCTTGTTGTCATATATCTCCAAGGATATTTATATGTCAAGGGTATCCTCTAAGGAAGAGACTATTTTCAAGGCCAGTAGTTATATATGATATTTTCACATTCTAGTATCCTTTAAGAGCTATTTTCGTATGCACCGCAACCAGGTACTGACCCATCGAAATCAAAATCTAGACCACACGTTGATGGCTTTGATGGTTGCGTCAATAGCACTATCGTAAATCTGGTTGTGAACTAGATAAAACATATGACAATTCATCCATTTGTGTCTCGTCAAGCTATGAATTCAACCATTTCCACCATCCAATCATCAGATGTACATGTTGCACAATCGACGAACCAAAAAGGTAACCAACAACCTGAAGGGAAGAAAAAGAGCAAAGATAAGAAAGTAGGTGGAAACAATAATAAAAACGTTAAATCTAATGCAAATGTTGGGGGGGCTAAAAAAGGAAAAGAAAAAGGTGAAGTTTCCATGCAAGCTTTGTAAAGATGGTCACCTTACCCATCAATGCCCTAAGATGGAAGAGGTTCAATGCCTATTGGTGCAGCACCATCTTGCTATTTTAAAAAATATGTTCCCTTGGGGACAAAATATGACGATGAAATCTTCTAGTGGAAATCCACAAGGGGGAACCCAAAATGTGCCCATGTTGGAAGGCACTTTGTTGCTCATCAACATGGAGAATACAGAGGTAAATGTGTCGACCCGGACCTGGAATTATGGTAAATCATGAATCGACATCCAAAATAAAGGAAAATTATGATCCTTGTAATTCTCTTCACATAGAGAAGCCTAGGGGGGAAATAATGTCGAGCATACTAAAAGGTGTGTACAAGCATTCATCACACAATCCAATTGTTCGAGGATGCCCCATGCGATGTTGACCCTAGAGGTGCTTCAGAGTTGCCCCGTGCAACAAAGTACATTATTGTCTGCAATAGGAGCTACTAACTCCTCGAGCTTGCAAGTTATCAAGTTTGATACCACAGATGTCAAGCCTAGTCTTCCTTACCATGTTGCCTTCCAAATCAATGGTATGTATTCCAAACATCTTATTGGAAGAACTATCATAGATGAAGGTGCTTCAACATGTGTAATGGTGTTGCCTTATTGGAAATCCATTGGCTTGCCTGAGCTCACTCCTTCTCCCATGTTGTTAACCACTTTTGATGGACAATCGTTTAGACCGCATGGTCTCATTTCCTCCTTTCTTGTCTAGTTTGGGGGGAAGATTGTTATGTAGAGGTGGAAGTGGTTGATGCTATGCTTGACTACAAATTGTTGCTAGGAAGGAGTTGGACATATGTGATGACAGTTGTTGTCTCATCGATTTTCTAAGTGTTGTGCTTCCCTCATGAAGGGAAGATCGTTAGGATAGACAAAATGTCGTTTACCCGCTCTGACTCCATGGTGAATCCCATATATACGATCCCATTGATCGAAAAATCTCAGAAAACAATAGAGAGCATTGGTGTCAGAATGTATCCTTCGTTAATGGGAACATTTAACTTCTCGGTGCCTATTTCATATATTTGTGATGCCTTAGGAGGCTACCTTGATCCCCATAATGTAAGTGAGTTCATTCTGAACCACATATTTTGAGGATCCTTGGGTGTTACCCTCACCGTATGAATCGGTTGAAGGTATTGTGCATGTCGAGATGGCCATGTCGTTGTCTGCAGTTGAGATAGCTTATCGAGTAATCCAATGAGCTACTGTAAATATTGATCTCGCTCCTTCATGGATGAAAGAGGTGGATCCGTTTCTAGAGTTAGTTTGGGCCCAGAATTCTTCAAAATCACTCGATTTTCTTAACAATGTATTCCCGTCCGACAAATATATTCTTGAGGAAATGACAAGGTCAGAGTGGTCGTAGGAGGACTTGAATCATTGATCTTATTTCCTCCCAGAAGTCAATCGAGTTGAAAAAATATATTTTCGATCAACTTTGAGCATGACGTTTATGTTGAGGGGAACATGGCCAATATATCATAAACCATTATAATTGACATTTTCCAAGACCCCTGGTGTCATGTAAAATGTGTTTATCGGTGCAAATTGTTCTCCTGAAGAGATCCACATGTATACATCTTTATTTAAAGAGTTTCATGATGGTTTTTTACGAGGAGATGTCAAGCATAGACCCTTGTATTATTAAACATGATATTAGAATGTACGAGAGTGCTAAGCTTGTTTGACAAAAGTTGTGACCTGTGAATCCAAGGAAGGTGACAACAATTAAGGCAAAGGTGGAGAAACTACCTAAGGCTAGTTTCATCTACCTGGTTCCTCTTATCAAATGGGTGTCAAATCCTTTTATGGTAGATAAGAAGTAGGGAAACATTCGCGTCTGTATGGATTTACATGATCTGAACAAGGCATGTCTAAAGGATAACTTACCCACACCATTTATTGATCAAATTATCGACAAGTGTGTGAGAAGCAAAATCTTTTCGTTTATGGATGTATTTTCTGGTTACAATAAGATTCAGATCCTTCCCAAGGATCAACATAAAACTGTGTTTATATCGCCTTCGGGGACTTTTGCGTACAAGAAAATGCCTTTTGGCCTTAAAAACGTTGGGGTTATGTTCTAGCAGGCCATGTCATTCACTTTTCATGATTTAAAGCATATCATTGAGGCTTATCTAGATGATGTTGTTACTCACTCTCGCAAGAGAGTAGACCATCTAGCTCATCTTCGAATTAATTTTGAAATATGCATGTACTATCGCATTTGGTTAAATCCGAACATATGCATCTTTTGTGTCATTTCGGGGTGTCTGTTGGGACTCATCGTTTCCAACAAGGGGATCATGGTTGATCCTTTGAATATTGAGGCAATAGTTTAGTTGCCTCCCCTCATAATATCCATCAACTTCAAAGTCTTCAAGGAAAATCTAATTTCCTTCGGTGCTTCATAATTAATTATGTTGACATCTCCAAGGGATTTATGCGTCTATTGAAGAAGGGGGACCCTTCTTTTTGGGAGGATTTCATGCAACGATCCTTCAATGTGCTCAAGAACACACTTGTTTTTGGCCCATTACTGAGTCCTCTGGACTATAACAAGGATTTATTGTTGTACATCGTGGAAACGACATCCACTGTCGACATGGAGTTAGTTCAGAAAGATGATATCCTCCAAGAGCATGTTATCTATTACCTCAATCGCGGTTTGATGGGTCATGAACTGAATTATTCGCACATCGAGAAACTGGCTTTGGCAACCATTAACATTATCCAGAGACTTTGACACTATATCTTGTTACGTAAGACTATTGTGATCGTTGACGTTAATCTATTTCAATACGTACTCACACGACGTATAATTGGGGGGAAATATAACAAATGGATTGTCATATTACAAGAGTTCAACTTGGACTTTGTGTCTGCCAAGTCCAAGAAATTGTTGGTCTTCGTCGAACTCATGTTAGAGTTTCCTTAGGAGGATGAGGAAATTGTTATTACAAACTCGTTTCCAGACAAGTATATTTTCCTCATCATTTCCAGTGATCCTTGGTATGGAGATATCCTTGTAAATCTCCAGTCAATAAAATTTTCTTCACATTATTCACGAGATGATTAGCATCGGATTCACCATCGGGCAAAGAACTACCTCATCATTGGTGACACTTTGTATTGTCGTGGGGTTGATTCAATTATTCATCGTTACTGAACTCTTGGAGAAGAAAAGGTTGTACTTAATGGTTGCCACAATGGAGCATGTGGTGGTCATCTATCTGGGTTGGCGACACCCCAAAAAATATTGTGCGTCAGGTACTTTTGGCTGACGATATTTAAAGAGTGTGTTGAGGCGATGAAAAGGTGTCATACTTGCTAGATCTTTTCTCGAAAGGTGTGAGTGCACCCTACTCCATTATTTCTCGTCATCACCATTGGTCCATTCACTAAGTGGAGGATTGATTTCACAACATGCCACCCGCCTTTGGCTAGGGGGCATCACTATATCATCATGGTCGTCCATTACTTTACGAAGTGGGTGAAGGCCACACCTACATTCTCCAATGACAATGAGAATGCAACATTATTTGTATTCAATCATATCATCGCCATGTTTGAAGTTTCAAAAGATATTGTCACTAACCATGGCAGTCACTTTCATAATCAAATGATGACAAAGTTAACATCCAAATTGGGTTTAAAGCAGGAGCATTCATCTCCCTATTATCCAAAAGCAAATGGTCAAGTAGAGGCCATTAATAAGTCTCTTAAGACCATACTTCAATAGACTATCAATGCGAGTAAATCAAATTGTCATCTGATGCTTTATCCAACATTGTGGGCTTAATGGACCTCATTTAAGACTGCTACATGATTCTCAATTTTCCAACTCGTTCACGGGGTTGAAGCAATCATGTTGATAGAATGTGAAATTCCTTTGTTAAGGATTGTTGATGAGATTCTTCTGGAAATGACTGAATTGAAACCACATCTCGTTCATCTCGAACATATCGACGAGCATCATCGTGATGTTGCCACCACAAATGAGACACACAAAAAGCGTGTCAAGAGTCAATATGATAAGTCTATCTACCCAAGGGTCGTTTTCGAGGGAGACCTTGTTTTGGTTTACGAACAAGACAAGGATACATTAGGGGCAGACAAGTTTAACCTGATTTGGCATGGTCCTTATATCGTGAGGCGTGCCCTTCGAAAGGGAGCTTACAAATTATTTGATTATGAAGGCATTTGTTGTCGAAGCCCAGAAATAGGCTCTATCTCAAGAGTTATTATGCTTGAGCATCAATGCTCATGTGTTTTACCCTTTATAATTATTATACATCAGTAGTATTTAGGACATTGTTTAGTTCATTTTCTTTTTTGTTTCGGTTTACTTATGGTGATTATGCTTCATTGGCAGATGTCATTGGAGTCTTCAGTTTACATTGGGTTCGCGAATGGCTCCAACCATCACACTTGGAACCTAGATTATGTTGCATGGGTGATTTACTCCATAATATCCCTCGATAGAGCCCTAGTTGTAATTATGAATTGTAAACATGTTTGTTAGGTCGGTGAGTCAAGTTATAATAAGCTAGGAGGCTTGTGTGATGATTAGACCAGAAAGCCTAGGATGTTATGGCCAGGAGCCTGTTTTGTATATGTAATTATGCAAAATCATTGATAAAAATTATACATCACTGCGTTTAGACCCTCCACAAAGAAAGAGTTATGGAGGACTAAGTTCCACTAGGTGGGGAAGGGGCTAAGTGTCTAAGAATAGGGGCTAAGCTAGAGGGCTTACCTCTAAAGGAATAATATTATATTATTATTTCCTAAAGGCTAAGGTTTGACATAATTTGTGTTGTCCTAAGTTCCTAGGGGAAAGGGGACAAGTGTTAAATGGAGCTCATGCAGCTTCAGGGAGAAATGTGTCAACCTGGGCACATGCAGTTTTAAGTGGGAAAGTCAACTTGTTGTCGAAGATCTCATTCACGATTCTCACGATTCTTGAGACTGACGATACTTCACCATTGTGTCGGCACTCTCGCGAGGTTAGCCACCCTGGAAGAGAGCCATACTCCTCATTGAAGCACGCCCCAGTGTAACCTGCAGACACTGGAGTTGTCCTGCATATTCCTGTGAAGCCCAATGAACTTGTATTTTTCCTGAGTCGTGTTGTGTCATAGCAGTTAGCGGTTGTTGCCAACGTCATTTTGGCTAAGCTTGGTTTGTTGTCATATTCTGTGTCCATACCCATTTTCTGTGGTTGACTTCACTTGTGTGTTACCCGGATTTTGTTGTCGACATCACCTGTGTCCATTTGACATAAGAGCTGAATTGAAGGAGTAGGTTGTCAGGCCTGTGAGAAACTCTCCCAGGTGAGAGAGTTTGTTGGGAAGTGATTTCTCCTGGAGGGAGTCCCATAGTAGCTACAGTACTCCGAGACTTTCAGTTCAGCCTGTTGATCAAGCCCAAGGTAAGGGAGGTGTAGTAGTCGATGGTCTTGTATTAGTGAAGGTGTACCCTCCTGGGGTGGAGTAGGTGTGTGGGGAAACAGGGTTTGTGGGTGGTGGTCGTAAGTGGCTCCTAGGATAAAATATCCTTCTTGTTGTTTTTTGAAACTTCCTTGTTGTCCTTTCCAAGCCTATAATTCCCTTGTCCGGTGGAATTTAGTCTTAGCTCGGGGGTGACCCACTTCTGAGCGTGATGAGCAGCGTGGTCTATGGCTGGGAGGTTCGTGGAAGGTCTGGATGTAGTTGGTGTACTTCAATTGAAAGATAAGTACCCATTCCTATGTTCATTTACATGTTGTGTATTTGTACATGCTAGGTTGATGAGTTTTGCATGTATATGTTGTTATATTATGGGTTTTGCTTGTGAGTACTGCATGTTTGTTTTTATTGTTATTTCCGCATTAATCTATGTATGAACAGAATATGTTGTATGTTTATGTTTATATTTATATGCATATGATAATTGTTGTTTCTATGAGTAGCATGGTCCGGCCTAGGTGGTCGGGGGTGTGACAAATAGGTATCAGAGCAGTAAAGGCAAAGTTAAGATTTATTCGGTAGCATTACCCGGCAGGGGTTGATGGTGGGGGACGTTACAAATTGGTATCAGAGCTAAGTGAAGTGTTCGAGTAGTGGCATTGTCCGGCCTGTTGGTGGTTCGGGATGTTGCAATATGGTATCAGAGCCATGGTTTCAACACTGAGCCTGGATGGGCCATGTTAGTGGTTAACGAGACAAAGATTTCAGAGTGAATTGTTGTCGAAAGGGACAAATTTTGAGGTTCAGAGCGTCCCTGGGTGCAAGGAGTGCGTCGACAGAGTCTTTGACTCAAAAATATCAAGAGAAATAGCTTGAGTTTTCTCGTGAAGGGACGCGAAGATCTGTTGCAAGGAGTGCACAGAATTGAAAGTCGACTAAGTGTCGAAGTAACTCTCTAAGAAGAAAGGGGTTCGAGAAATGAAGCTCAGGAGAGATAACGGGAAGAAATATTCAAAGGGGGAGAAACTCTCAAGGTTTAATGAGTTAACGGCTAGGATTTCTTCAAGAGGAAACAGATTCACCCCAGACCGTCAGGCCTGGAAAAGTTGCGACGTGGTTAGCCGTGAGTTCCTTTGGAAATCCATGGAGTAACGGAGTATGTCTGTGTCGTTGATCTCTGAGAGAGGATACGTGGCAGAAATACGTGGAATTCGGGTGAAATCACTTCGAGAGAAAACAAGTGTGGAGAGGTTGAAACTCCCAAAGCCCGAAGAGCCGAAGTGAATTACAACCATCGATCTATGGGAGACACGCGTCAACAGATCGTCGACTTTAGGTGAAAGCACTCCGATAGAAAGCGGGTGTGGAGAGGTTGAAACTCTCGAAGCCTGAAGAGCCGAAGTAATTTATAGTCATCGATCGGTGGAAGACACGTGTCAGCAGATCGCGTACTTCAGAAGCGGGGAGAAAGCAACATGGAGTGCCACGTGGCAGGACACATGAAGCCGACACATGGTCAAATCAGGTGTGTGACATAAGGTAGTTAAACTTGGAGAAGAAGTTAGCTGGATCGGGCCCGCATTAACTTTGATCACGATATATCAAGATCAATGGTCGGGAGGCATTACGGAGATTGAAGATGCACGTCAAATAATTCTACAAGGAGGTCCTACAATCCAAACCACAGTTTCCTAGAAGGGGTACATGTCAGCATGGGGAAAATTGTGGAACAATCAGTGGGTTACTCCAAAACCGTTGACCCATGTCCCCGCAATTTGAAAAGTATAAAGTTTGATGTGACTTTTCGGTATCTTTTAGTTCAAGCATGGAAACCGTGGGCCCCAGTGGATGTGTGGTGCTGGATCGTGAAGTACAGAGACTGGACACTCTGGAAGAAATGGCTCGTGAAGGAATGGGAGGAAGAAACCCCCAAAGTTTCGTTACACCGAAGTAAAGTGACACGATGACGTCACCGACGTGACGTGGAAGTATGCAGAGACTCACGGTTCTGGAGTTTTGGGTTGAGCAAAGATGGAATCATCCGAAGTCTCGGAGCCTCGAAGCACGAAGTCCCTAAGCACGGAGTAGGCACCTATTGGGTTAGCACTTATTTCCAATCGTGGTCACATGCGAGTTGAGGGTTGAAGAAAAGGGGTTAGCGCCCAAAAATTGTGTTAATGAAGGGAAAAGGGGTTAGGAAAGAAGCCTTTGGGTTTCGTATGGTTCATACCTGCATTAGGAGAGGTACTGAAGACCTGGGAACTTTATGATAGGGTCCAACAAAGATCTAAGAGCAATTAGCTCAGAGAAAAGAGATCGTTGCACAAGAAGTACATAGTGGGAAGATCTAATCTACATAGATTGATATATATCAGAATGCTAGTATTTTGATAAAGAAGGACGAGATGTATGAATGGAGAAAGTGAAAATATCTCCAAGGAACAATCCTACAAATTGGAGATAACACCTCCATTATTGCTAGAAAAGTGTGTAGTGGAAGCATGGCATGAAGGTCATCAATTATGGCATGAAAGAAGTTGATTTTTCCAGTCAGGTTGAAAAGAAAAAATCAAATGGGTCAAGTTAAGAGAAAATAATAATTCATCAAGATAATACCAGTGTTGATATGATTAGTCATGGAAAGGCTAAACCAAATTGCTTCAAGAAAGAAGTTGGTGTTAACTATCCAAGGTTACTCTGAGACCATGACTGGAAATATAATTGGGTCATGAAGGAATTGGATCAGAGGGATCCAAGTAATAGGGGAATGCTGAAAATTAATATCAGCATAATATGTGGTGGCAAGTATGCAAAGTAGACAAGGAAAAAAAATCTTGGATGGATTCAAGTCCATGAACATCCTAAGATAATGGAAGAACAAATCATGAGATAGATATCAAGCTAATAGGAATGCATGTCAACACTCCAGGAAGGAAATCTAGAATAGTAGAGGATTGTTGATGCACTCCAAAGGTGTGAAGGTATTTCCATAAGAGCATGGAGATATCAATTCAAGAATAATTTAAAAGTGAAGTGACTTCTAAAGAGAAATCAATATGGAACCAGGAAGAAGAAAATGGTTCTATGCATGGTTTTGAATGCAGAGGAGATGGTTCCTGAAAAGAATCCATCTTAAGTAACATAGAGCCATGAGTGACAACCCAAAAGGTTGGAGGTATCACTTGAGTCTATGATGGTAAGGTAAAAGAATAACTTTCATTTGATTCTATGCAACTAGAAAAAGGGTCATATGTGCATCCTTACAATATGTTATAGATTGGATAGGTAAGTCAAGTTTGAAGCCAATTGGGATAGATGGATCTAGAAAACAAATAAAAAGTTGAAGGTTAATGTCAGCATTAGTAATTGGCTGGAAATGAAAAGGCAACCAAGAGTGATTTGGCTAGAAAGTGCTCAGGACAAAAATAGTCATGTACAGTGACTACAATGAGAGCACAAGAAGATTCAGGAATCTGGGGAGAATTAAAGACTTCTGGGATCAGCAAGGAAAAGTTGCACATGGGAAAGAAGTTGTTGAAATTGTGGTAGCAGCAGTGGAATTAGGGTTGGTTGAACAACCATAAGCAGAAAAAAAATTCTTTCATGTTGCAAGTGTTGTTGATGATGTTGCTACATATGGAAGGAAGCAACAAAAACTTGAAGGTTGGTTAGGTTTGATAAAAGAAGCATGAAAGCTTCTACTGCCATCAACCATACAGGTCACATCAAATTCATTAATGGAAGTCATGCAGGTATGAGTTTTTATTACTCTTTTTGCATAATTGTTGAAGGGAATTTAGGTAAGAATTTCCTCAGCTAGAGTTATTTTATAAAATCACACGATTACATTATTTGAATGCATACCACTGGATGTGGTAAAGGTTGGAGGCCTGTATTAATTCAAAGCTTTTTAGTTTTTGAATGCACACTCTGACATAGTAGAATGTCATGTTAAGTTGGTTATGGGGTAATAACCAAAGAATTAAAAGATAAGAACTTGTTATAAGAATGAATGCCAGTAACCTAGTCATGTGTGGGACCATGACATGGTTGGATATGGAAAGGATATGAGCCACACAGGTACTAAAATATTCCTACATTTAAACAAAACTTGGACCGCAACCTTTTTGCTAACACTAATGAATACCACAGAATTATATTCTTGGTGTAGTGTTCAGGTCGAAAAGGAAGGCATCCAAGTAATTGGGAAGATGATAGGAAGTGTGTGGAGAATGTGTCAACACATTGGCCAGAATTCCAACTTATGGATGGTGAGATACATGACTGAGATAAAGAGAATTATGTAATTCAATGCAAGGTGCATTGAATAAGTATGCATTGAGAATTGCACTCATGCATATTAAGTGATAGAATTGTATACTAAATGCAATGGTTGGATGTGTTTAGTAAGTACACACATATATATTATTGCATGGAAATAATTGTTACTAGCAACTGAAATGTTGTTAACTCATGAACTCGAGGACATTTCAGGAAGGTGTTAGACATTGCAATAGGAAAGTTGCAAGTCAAGTAGTCACATGAGCATTGACTACAGGAAATTTTCTTGTTCAGAAAAAGAAGTAATGAACTTACATATATTACTGTGAGCATGCATATGCATAGAATGATGAGTCATTCTATTTTATTAAATTGTTGGGTAATTGTGATTGAATTGCTAGGTGCAAGAAATTCTAAGATCATTGCATAAGATTTTGTACATATTGCAATTGAATTATGATGTACAACAAATACTGAGAATTTGTTGGTTGTATGCAAGATGAAGGATTGCAGGAAAAATGGTATGCAGCTGGTGCCTATGGAAAACCATAAGGAAGGCTACATTCATAATATGGCAACAGCCAAGAAGAATTATGAAATAGAATTTCATGTTTTGGGGAAAAGTTGAATTCCCTTTTGAACTAAGTTTGAGTTCCTAAATGAATTCTTTTACATTCTCTCATGATAACTTCATGTGGGTGATGCAGATGAGATGATGTTGATTAAAGTTATAATGTTGACTACAAAGAGTAGCTCGGGGAAGATGCTGATTGGAAATCTTCGAGGGCATATGGAAATCCTCGAGCCGCGGTGCTCTGAGACTTCCAGTCCAACCTATTGTTGAAGCCCAAGGAAAGGGAGGTGTAGCAGCTGATGGACCGTGTGACAGTGAAGGTGTACACTCTTGGGGTGGGACAGGCACATGGGGAATGAGAGACCATTGGTTGCAGTGCTATTGGGGTTTGGTACCTTGGCCTAGACAATGTTGATATGGAAGTCTTCTCAATCAAAAGATAAGTATCAATTCTCTATTCATTGTATGTTATGTATCTCGTATACATGTTATAATGTTATTAGAATTGCATGTTTATATATTGCATGTATGTTCTAATGTTGCTTCTGAATGAATAGGTGTACGAACAAAGTGTTTACGTCTGTGGAGTCATATCCATGCTGAGAGTTTATCAATAGTGAGATCTAAGGTTGGGTGGAACATCGTGGATCTACATCTAGTCGGTGCTTTCAATGAGGTTTAATTGAAGCATGTAACAAGGAAAAATGAGTTGAATGCTTTCCTGAAGAAACTCTATGGAATAGAGCAATTGAGCTTCAACTACAGTATGAACACCAGAATTGGTGCTTGAAAGTAGAGCACCAGGTGGATAATATGCTTCCAATAGCTAAAGCTTGGATCTTTTTGAAGAATTTTTGAATTATATATGTATAAACAAGTTGCACTGAGGATAGTGCAAAAATAAGGGGAGGGGATTGTAATATCCCCCGGTAGAGCCCCAATTGTAATTATGAATTGCAAACATGTTTGTTAGGCTGGTGAGCCAAGTTATAATAAGCTAGGAGGCTTATGTGATGATTAGGCCAGAGAGCCTAGGATGTTAAGGCCAAGAGCATGTTTTGTATATGTAATTATGCAAAATCATTAATAAAAATTATACATCACTGCATGTAGACCCTCCATGAAGAAAGAGTTATGGGGGATTAAGCTCCACTAGGTGGGGAAGGGGCTAAGTGTCTAGGAATAGGGGCTAATCTAGAGGGTTTACCTATAAAGGAATAAAATTATATTATTATTTCCTAAAGGCTAAGGTTTGACATAATATGTGTTGTCCTAAGTTCCTAGGGGAAAGGGGGACGAGTGTTAAGTGGAACTCATGCAGCTTCAGGGAGACATGTGTCAACCTGGGCGCATGCAGTTTTAAGTGGGAAAGTCAGCTCGTTGTTGGGGATCTCATTCATGAGTCTCACGATTCTCACGACTGACGATACTTCACCGTTGCGTCAGCACTCTCACGAGGTTAGCCACCCTGGAAGAGAGCCATACTCCCCACTGAGGCACACCCCAGTGTAACCTGCAAAACTTTGGAGTTGTCCTACGTATTTCCTGTGAAGCCCGACGAACATGTATTTTTCATGAGTCATGTTGTTTCGTAGCGGTTGACGGTTGTTGCCAACGCAATTTTGGCTAAGCTTGGTTTGTTGTCATATTTTGTGTCCATACATGTTTTCTATGGTTGACTTCACCTGTGTGTTACCAAAATTCTGTTGTTGACGTCACCTGTGTTCGTTTGACATAAGAGATGAATTGAAGGAGCAGGTTGTCAGGCCTGTGAGAAACTTTCCCAGGTGAGAGAGTTTGTTGGGAAGTGATTTCTCCTGGAGGGAGTCCCGTAGCAGCTACAGTACTCTAAGACTTCTAGTCCAGCATGTTGCTCAAGCCCAAGGTAAGGGAGGTGTAGTAGTCGATGGACTTGTATTAGTGAAGGTGTACCCTCTTGGGGTGGAGCAGGTGTGTGGGGAATGAGGGTCTATGGGTTGTGGGCATAAGTGGCTCCTAGGATAAAAGATCCTTCTTGTTGTATTGTGCAACTTCCTTGTTGTCCTTGTCGAGCCTAAAATTCCCTTGCCTGGTGGAGTTTAGTCCTAGCTTGGGGGTGACCCACTGCTGAGCGTGATGAGCAGTGTGGTCTATGGTTGGGAGGTTCATGGAAGGTCTGCACACAGTTGGTGTACTTCAATTGAAAGATAATTACCCATTCCTATGTTCATTTACATGATGTGTATTTGTACATGCTAGGTTGATGAGTATTGCCTGTATATGTTCTTATATTATGGGTTTTTCCTGTGAGTACTGCATGTTTGCTTTTATTGTTATTTTTGCATTAATCTATGTATGAACAAAATATGTTGTCTATTTATGTTTATATTTATATGCATATGATAATTGTTGTTTCTATGAGTAGCATGGCCCCGCCTGGGTGGTCGGGGGTGAGACAAATCGGTATTAGAGCAGTAAAGGCAAAGTTAAGGTTGCTTATGTAGCGTTACCCGACAGGGGTTGATGGTCGGGGACATTACAAATTGGTATCAGAGCTAAGTGAAGTGTCAGAGTAGTGGCATTGCCCGGCCTGTTGGTGGCTGGGGATGTTACATACTCACCTTTGGGCCAAGTGGTAGCATCTAAAGGTGTTTGTCTGGGGCCAACAACCAATAATATGGCCAAGTATAACACCATTATTAAGCTTCTAAGTGATGTTATTTCACATGGTATCCTATCTTTGGAAGTTCACCAAGATTCCCAATTGGTAGTGTCACAATTGAACACTGAATATCGTATGTACGATCCTACGCTTCTCTGACGATTCCTTCGGGTACATCTTCTGGAACGTTGTTTTAGTTATGTTTACATGTGTTCATGTTTCTATGAGTGAAAATTCAGTATTTGATGCATATGTGAATTATGTTTTAGATTGGCATTTGTCTCACAATTAAAAATCAGAAGCACACACATAAATGTACATAAAATATTTTCACATTTACACATAAGTATATCGAGCTAACAAATATTTGTATATATATTACTTCAATGTTCATTAAATAAAAAAAATGTGGGTCATAAGTTACAAAATCGAGCTCCTAGCCCTGAGTGTCTATATATATACCGATACAATGATACAATATAAAATCTATGTTGAGGGCCCTACCCTTGCATGTGTGTCTCTGTAATAGACTACGACGTTGGCTAAATGTTGGAAGAGTCGTACCCAAGACCGTGGTACACCAACTACATGTCATTGCATGTGCTTTGACAGATCCTCTATCTGCACCATGGATAACTGGTGTGTCAAATAATACAGATTTCTTTGGACGTTCTGGAGAGTCCTCTCAACTCTTTCAGCATCCCCATTGGGTTGTTCTATACCATGTCCCCTGCAATGGTGATGAGGGAATCCCTTAGGTCTCTTCGGTTCAATGTCTACACATTAATGTCATTTTGTTTGCTTTGTTATCCACGCCAAAATATTATCTTTTGGTTTGCTTCTTGAGAACTTTATAAATAAAATCAATACAAATTAAATAATTTTGAAAATTTAAAAATATGGTTTACCTATCTCACCGAGTGCGGTGCCAAGAGGTATAGGCATGTCTAGATCCTTAACGAAGCTTATCCCTTCATAGGGATATTCCTCAATGGGTAATATTTGGTGTTTCCACCAATCAAAGAAGTCTTTGTCATATGAATTTGTTTGGCACCCACCTCCTAGTCGTTGCATAAGTGCGTACCATCGTATCATACATGGGTCACGAATCCTATGTGGAGCCATGAAAACCATCAGACTAATAACATGCACCCTCTCGAAGAAGAAGGTGCATAAGATACTACCATAACCAAAGTTTTTCATTTTACCTTGCTTGCATTATGTGAGTTGTGTCTTCATGCTTTGCAATAGTGATGTGCTCCAGTCATAAATGGTAGGTTGTAAGCACTCTATAACATAGAGCATACGTGGCATTGATTCCTAGTGTAATGTCGCAGTCCCGCAATCCTCGCGATGGTCAGTAAGATGATCTTCAAGCTTAGGTTATCTATGTTTTGGATTAGGACTTGACTCCCAACCCGTTGTGTCACTGGGGTGTAATAAAGKGTGATGTACTCTTCAATAGTCATGCCCACTACCCCTCAAGTACATAGGTTGACCATGTATACCATATAGGTTAAGTGCATTGAATTCTACGTGTCTCRAGGAATTGTCCATGTAAAATCAAAACTAGTATTTGGAAGAGTAGAAATATTTGTTAATTAAAATTAAAAACTATAAGAACTCTAATATTTTTTATTTTATTTTTTAACTAAAAACAATAACATTTATCTATTATATACGAAAAACATACAACCATCCCCCTAGTTGGGACCTGCCTACACAGTAAAAAAGATCCCGCCCGGGGAATATCTTCCCAATAAATATTTCAACGGAGTTGTCTTTAGTCCAAAAGTTACAAAAAAAAAATTATCAACCCAAATAGTAGATTGTTATGCATACTATCTATCCACTAAAATTAAAAACACAACAATTCAGACCTGTTATCCATTGCTTGGGGTGTGGACTCCTTCTTAGCAACCTCTAGCACCAGTTTGATGTTCCCCTCCCCAACCTGAGCTTGCTCACATTGTTGTGATTCTTTGTCCACCTAAATTGGGTTTGCCTTCATGCCCGCCAAGTTGGTGGGATCATCCCTTGGTATGCCATTCCCCTCCTCTTCTACCACCTGAGAAATAATGATCCTAACCCCAAACATCATGTTGCAAAACTCTTAGAATTTCCCTTTGAAAATTCTCAGGGTATGGAGAATTTCTTCTCAGTTCTCCTTAGCCTTCTCCAATGCATGAACAACCAATGTATTGATCGACTAATATGTCTTTGTTATGTAGAAATACTTAGTATCCCATGTCCTGGAGTAGACCAGTTCCTCCACCTATTCTCTCACATCCTCTAGAACTTCGACATAAGACATCTTTTCCAGCTTTGCTATCACAGTAGCCTCCAGTTCGTCCTTTGCTTTTGTATTGCACTTTTCCTCGTAACTCCTCTAAGCTTCCTTTGTTGCAAGTTCAACCCTGCTCATCGGTGCTTGAGCCTGTGAGGAGGAATCTCTGCTAACCCCCATCTTCCCCTTGTTTTTCCTTCCTTTCCCTCCTCTTCCCACACCTTGCATCATCCCTACCACTACCTCTTTTATGCGTCCATGTTCCAACTCGAGAAACTCCTTGAATCTGTGAAATTGTCTAATAGTATTAGTCGCCTCTGAGCCATTAGCCCCTACTGGTCTACCTTCCCCAAATTTGTCAAACAGGATTTGGCCTTCACTGGACATGAGATGGCCTTCACCAAGACTAAACCATATTCTATCCCATTCCCGAGTAGGGCTAGCCACTCTTGTTCCATCATGTTCATCGAGAAATAATGGTCTCCTTCTCCTAAGGCCCATCATGTCCAAAACACCCGACTCCTACCTCATCCTGGCATAATTCGTCACCTCCTTCATGGTAACCTTCTCCATGATAACATATCCACCCCGCGTTAACCAATGCATTACTCCCATGTACATCACTTACTGATGGAGACCCCTCTTCTCCCCTCGGGTCTGCTCAACCTCCCGGTCTAGGATCGTTCAAATCAAGTAGTCAGATCGAATCTTCAAGCCTTTATTAGACCCCAATCAATATACACATGTCCCCTTTCCTTCTTCATGCAGGTTTTGTCCAACTCACAGGCTCTTTCCTAGCCTCTTCGAAGAAATTAATTAACAGACACTAGCTCCCCTCGTGAGGTCCTTTCCTTCACATATGACCTCGAGCTATGTCCTCATGGAAACACGTGATTGTGGAGCAGTCGAAAGTGGTTTGAGACCACACCTCTTTTCTCCCCGCAATTCACTAGTCGTTGCCACGCATCCATTTAGCAATATCGTAGTTTCAATTGCTGCCCGCTCTCAGAATTTTAAAGTCCAATCTCTTCATGGCTCCGCAATTAAGCGTGACCATTGATCTCTAAATCTCGGTGATGCCTCTTGATCAACGACTACAATCAGTCTTCTTTCTGCCTTGGTCAACTATTAGTCAATGACCTTTGTCCTCCTTCCACATGTGCTCCCCAATATCCCAATCTATCGGCGTGTGTCCTCCTCTCAAATTGATGGCTACGATCGATTTCACCTTTCAGGCTTCGAGAGTTTCAATTCTCAATTCTTCGCCTTCTCCCGGAGTGATTTTACCCGAAGATGACGATCTGTCGACGTGTGTTCCTCACAGATCAACAACTATGGTTCTCTTCGGCCCTTCGGGCTTCGGGAGTTTCGAACTCCTATGCCTGCTCCTTCTCGAAGTGGGTAT
Organism: Picea sitchensis; assembly: GCA_010110895.2. Taxonomy (NCBI): domain Eukaryota; kingdom Viridiplantae; phylum Streptophyta; class Pinopsida; order Pinales; family Pinaceae; genus Picea; species Picea sitchensis. Next base: position 194,490 of record SNQJ01S0018945.1, read on the forward strand.
CTTCCGGAGTGGAAGATCAGTTGACGCCTATCCTCAACAAACGGACGGCCCAAATGAACTCTGACTTTCCAGCCTTCAGGAGTTCTTGTTCAATGCCCTCCTTCTTCTTCTAAAGTGTCTTTCTTTGAAATGGCAGATCTTCTGCCACATGTCCTCCTCAAATCAACGACCCAGGTCCTCTTCAAGACTTCGGCCTTCAGAAGTCTCAACTTCTCCATGCTCTATTTCTCTCGAAGTGATTTATCCGGAGTCCACGATCTAACGACGCGTGTCCTCCCATAGATCGACGACTCCCAACTACTTCAGCTATTCGGGCTTCGGCGATCTCAAATTCTCCTTCTTCGCTTTTCTCCCGGAGTGCTTTCACCCAGAGATTATGATCCATCGCCACATATCCATCTGGATCTCACAGTCCAGATTCTCTTCGGGTCTTTGAGTTGCTTTCACCCGAAGACAACGGATCTCTGCCATGTGTCCCGCTAGATCTGATGGTCCAGACTTCTCTTTGGCTCTTCCAGCTTCAGGAGTTTCAAACTCCTATGCACTCGTTTCTCCCGGAGTGCTTTCACCCGAAACACATGGTCTCTTGACACGTGTCTCCCCCTTGATCGGACAACTGCTATACGTTTTGATTCTTCAAGCTTTGGGAGTTTCAAATCCTGTGCACTCATTCCTCCTAGAGCTTTCACTCAAAGACTCTGATCTGCTAATATGTATCCCCCTAGCGATCAACGTCCAGGACCCACTTCGGGTCTTCGGTGATTTTGCTCTCTCCTCATTCACAAACTTCTGAAGTTTTTCCACTCCGAAGTTGCAGATATTTCGGCACCTATCCCCCTGGACGATGGACGGTCCCTAATCACTTCGGGATTTTGGCAAGTCCGCTCTCCTGTACACACAAAGGGTTAATGCCCATGCACTTTACCTTGGGTCGGGCGACTATCGATCCTCTACGCTCAAATCCAACGACTAGGATTTGTTCTTCTCCTCTGTGCTCTCCTCTGATATCTGGACATAGATCGGACGGTCCAGATCTCTTCCCACAACCGATCTGACGGTTGTTGTCACTCCTGCTCCTGATATTTTGACTTCCTCCGACATAGAAGATTTTCTAAATGTTCAAAGGCCTCAACCTTTGTTCCTCTTGTGAGATTGACTATCTTAGGTCTCTTCAGCGTTTATTTTAACGCTATCTCTCCTGAGCTTTGAGACTTGGAATAAGTCCTTCTCTATTCACTCTTTGCTCTATCTCTTATTAGCTTTCAAAGTGACTCAGAACTCCAAATGGTTTCGGCCCTTCCACTTCCTTAGAAKATTTCCCTGGTGCTCTCCTGGMAACCCAACGCTCGTCCTCCTTGAGCTTGTAAAGGGAAACTACTTTACTTATGGCAGACTCCTTGCRCTCGATGAAGTCCTCCAACGAAGTCTTTCAACACTCTGTCTAAGTGTTGGCCTGGTCCAATCCTTGCACAGGTCTTCCTCTGGAATCTTGATTTCTCTCAGGTTCGATAACACACTCATTGCGTTCGCTCAATGAATACTTGTGGATCTCTACAGAGTATTCAGTAACTCAGAGGTTTCTCTTGAGTTTGTGATCACTCTGGTGAGCCCTGCTGGCACATTCTTTTCTGACTCCACAAAGTTCAGATGCGCACTCCTTGCGTTGGCTACAAAATCTCCAATGTTCTGTTGTGCACTCCTTACATAGCCTAAAGAACCCAGGATGATATTTTGAACTCAATGAAGATAAATAAATATATCTTCCTACTACAGATGAAATCTATCATGCATCTACAACATACATAAACACACAGATAACATTCACAGAATACAAATAATTGATAAACACACCACGTGCAGAAAAAACTGCTTTTCCTTGTATTAAGATGAATGTTTGATTACAATATGTGCAGGTTGAACCATAACAAAGTCTCAGCTCTCTCCAAACAAAATATTCTACATCCTACTCCATAACAATACTCCTCCTGCTACCTCTTTTTGGGCATGCCATGCATCTACCTATACAGGAAGGTTCTTAGGGTTCCTTTCGACTACCTCTCCTACTGAAGTAACAACTAACAACTACTCAAGCTCCGTTACATTCAAGACTGAGAGTGAAAACTCCCAGACCTCTCACAATCATTCAGTTTCTGAGTGTTTTGTCATTCTTCAATCATTCGTTCAAAACTGATCTACAGAAAAATGCCATCTTTTAGATTCCAATTAATTTAAAAAAAGGTGTGTTGTGGAGTTGAGTTGTCCCTCCACATGGGATTTGTTGACGATGCTCCTACATCACTCACTCCCTTAATGTATACGCCATGAAGACCTCAGGTGAGCAAGAGGGTGTCGTACCCTGGATTCCCTTGCCTATCATCCCTCACTCCCAAGAGACAAGATTGATCATTAAGCTCAGATTGTGTATTAACATCCCACATCACACCCTCATTACTTACCAAGGTGGTGGTTATGTGAGACACACATGTGTCCACCTCCCCACTCACAAACACCCAGATAGGGTGATGAGAACTCTAATATTAATGTCACTCTTAAATGATTATAATGTTATACCAAAATGTTATAATAATTATTCTCTTGAATAGAAATAAGCTAAGCAAATAAGTATGGAAAAAACTAATTGTATGGTATTTCATCTGAACTCTTATTTTTTATGAATTTGAGATTATATTATTAGTCTCTGTCGTAGGCATAGAGGGACTATAGTGATCGATAAATCATTGACTTCATATTAGTCCGTCCTTTGACCAGAAATATTTGCAGATTATCTATTGTTGGAACCAGGGAACTGAAAACATCGATTTTTATATAAAAAAAAGTACCATATTTATCATGATCTGAATGGACAAGGGATTGGAGGTCTTATTGTCAGCTTCTCTATTCCCAATGTTATATATGTTGGCATATCCAAATTATTTGATCGTATATGGTCTTTTTGAATCATATATTTTCTTATGCATTCCTCGAAGGTGGATTAATGCTAGCATTAATTCGAATGTTTGGTTTAGCATTTTATGCTAGTTAAATTTATGGCAATGTCTGATATGGTTGCATATCGAAAGTTTGGCCTTCCAATACATTCTCTGGTGTTCAAACTATTGTTACAAAAAATATAATTATTTTTTTGGGATACGTCAAAGACTTGCCACATTGAATTTTTTTCTTAAATGTTTACAGAGCATTTCTGACAGACTTAAATGTTTACCTAACAGGTTTGGTAGTGTTGAATGGTTACTTAACAGGGTTATTACAAGACATTTTCTTCATGGCATTATTGGTTCACCAGTCCATGCTTGTTTTTTGCATGGCACTGATTTCTTATTTGTATGTTGTTCTTGTTCTTGCTTGCCTGTTCATGTTGTTGCAGTTTGCACGTTTGCCTGGGGGAGTGGTTGTTGCTTGCTTCTTTCTTCTTTGTATGTTGTTTATTTTTGCTTGATTCGACTTTGCAGGGTTCTAGTTCTACACCTGCACTTGGGTTCTTATTTGTAGCTTGTTCTTGTTTTCTCAAGGTTTGCAATGTTGGGATGCTACATCTGCAGTTGGATCTCTGGTTACATTTTTTTGCAGTGGAGTTTGCATAGAATACTATTAACATAAAATAACAGAGTAAAAATTGCAGGCGATGTAAATTACATCACTTACGCATTGAAGCAGAGTTTGTCGGCCTCAAAGTATATTTCATAGTTGTTGATGCTTTTTCCATGGATTCTGTGTTGTTATGGTTTCATAGTTATGAGAGTACATTTTGTTGTGTGGGAGATATAGTTGTTCTCTCCCTTTTATTTTCCTCTTGTAAACTGTGTTTCTGACTATAGTTTCTCGCATTTATGTGGTCATTCCAACCGACCGTCGTTCGGTTGCATACTTAGCCAGTTTTATGGACGCGACTTCACGGATAGGTTTTATCGAACTATGACAAGTTGTGTTCAGTGTATACATTAGCTTTCCCGAATTACTTTTCTTTAAAAGAAGGGCTCCCGGATAGAAGAGAATGCAATTTATGAAATTATAGGTTTCCTGGACAACATAAGTTAATGATCACGGGTTCTTGGGGTGGTGGGCTGAAAATTGGGCTTCTGTTGTTCCGTGCCCTGAAAATAGCATGGAGATTTCCGCAAGGTCGTGTTCAGTGTAGACATTAGCATTCTCGAATTAGTTTTCTTTAAAAGAAGGGCTCATGGACAGAAGAGATTGAAATTTATGAAATTATAGGTTTCCTGGACAGCATAAATTAAACATAGGAAATATGTGATTTTATAAAGTAGATATATAAATCATGCACAGATCCCTCATCCCATACTTTGACAGTTTTTGCATCGCGGGTTTTCGGGGTAGCCGGCTGAAAATTGACAATCGGAGAGTTCCGTGATATACAAATTGACAATTGGACTTGCGGACTATTTGAATTTTAAGGGATTGTTGTCCAAAAAAATTAGCATTCTTGAAATAGTTTAGTTTACGTACGTTTTACATACGCTGGTGGACAAAAACACACAAAAAAAAAATAGTTAGCATTTTTTGGATCGCGGGTTCTCGGGGTGGCGGGATTTAAATTCGGCTTCTGTTGTTCTGTGTCCTAGAAATAGCACGCAGACTTCCACGATATACAAATTGACAATCGGACTTGTGGACTATTTGAATTTGAAGGGCTCATGTCCAAAAAAATTAGCATTCTCGAATTACTTTTCTTTACGTACGATTTACATACACTCGTGAAGAAAAAGACAGAAAAATAGTGGAATTGTTTGTTACATAGGGATCCATCCCCGCTACCTTCACCACTTCCCAATACACATTAAATATGCTTTCAAAAGTCAGAACCGACCAGACAAGTTCGAAAAGACGAGCTTCAATAACTGGAAAGCTCGATTACATCTCCCATTAAAATGAATAGGCAGACGAATATTATGGGATCTGGTAATTTCTTTTTTCCTGCATTTTGAATTTGCGAAAATAATTTATTTATTTTTTTTTTTGCTTGTGCAGTTTTAGTTTTATTAAAAGCTTCAGCATAATTCACGAACGTGTCACCCACAGAGGCCTTGACGCCATGTCCTTCTTTAATATTGTGCATATCTTAGATGTCAGATTTGAGAATCTGCTCGGATATGGGAATTTTAATACGTGTTGCTAGTGACTATTCARCRTACATATTCGAAAAGATTGGCATTAATAAGAAAAAATATCGAAAACATTTTTCATTTAAACGAATCAACACAAAATCTACGGAAGATCATCCAGCGTTGCTTTTAAATACTTATTGCCATTTCTCTCTATCATCAAAAAGTTGCGCTTTAGGGTGCCTTCGTTCTAATGTTCCTGGTTATGGACATGTAAGACAATTTAGAGATGCGATTGAGGCACAGATGAAAGAAAAGAGACTTTTTTATGTGACGTGAGCTTTGAGTAAAAAAAAACTATGTTATACAAGAGAAACTCAGAGAGAACGATAAAAAAAAAAAAAAAAAAAAAGTATGTTTTAGTTGGTGTTCTCCCTATTTTCGATGCTTTGGTTAGTTGAAAAGGCTGCCTGGAGATTTGTTTGTTGAACTTCTTTGTTTTCTTGCTAGGAATTGTAATGGATTTTGAGGTCACGTGCAAAATAGTTCTTCATTTGAGTATATAGCTTCTTCCAACAACACAAATTTGGCAAGTGTATCGAATTGTACAGATCCCAGAAGAATTTGTTTTCCTCGGGGGCGGCGCATTTACAGTGGCTTGCAAAATGGGTTGTCATGTTCGTAAATGACACGAAATATTGCTCCATTTGCGAATGTAACCAGAGGCAGGTAACATAAACTATATGGGTGGATAAAACGACATATTATCACTACAAAAGTTTCTATTTCAAAGTTTGATGAGCTACACGTGGGTCTGGTAACCGACTTGACAGAAATCCATGTTCTTTGTCAAATTTTGTTCGGTTTCCTCTGGGTGTAGTTGTAGACTCCACATATTTGGCATCACCTCCACCGCTATGAGGAAAGATATATTCAAATGCCATCTACAACATTTGATACACTTTCCAAACCTGTGTTGGTGCGTTCTACAGCAGTTGATGCACTTGCCACACCTCTGTTGCCCGAAGAAGTTATGTACCTCAATAGATTTGCATTGTTCATCTCAGTTGAACGTTTCTTCCAATTTACTGTAATAAAGCAAAGAAGTTCAACATACAAATCCTCAGGCAGGCTTTTCAACCAAACAGATGATCAAATACAGGGAGAATACTAGTCATTAGGTACTTGAATTTTTTTCCCCTGCCATAGTTGTTGTGATATAAAACAACTCCGTCCACTTTGAAATCGGCCTGAATCACATTTCTAAGTTGTCTCGGATGTCAAGGGTCAGGAACATTGGAAGGAAAGCACCTTAAACCCCAACTTTTCGACGGTAGACAGAAATTAATACTTGACAAAGAATGGAATGTTGAATAAGTAGCCATTGCAAGCAGGCCATATCTGGAAGAGACAAGGTATTCAAAAAAATGGGATAGATGTAGTTGGCAACACCAATTAAATACAAAACCCAAAATTGATATTCAACTCGTTTTTTACGAATAAAGAGTTTCAACGTCAAGAAAACTGTCAAGAAGCTTCATCAATGTACATATTTCAATATTTTCCAATTTTTGGTATTTGTTTTAATTGTATTTTGGACCTTCTTCCCTGTGTCGTTAAACATGAACAAGAAGCTTTACTTTCTGCTGCCCACTACTTCAATCTAAATAAAGACTAGTCTGTTCTTTCTTTACATTTTACATTTAAGAATAATTTTTCATAAGCGGCTCAACTGTTGACGTAATGTTCCTATTCAGTATGTTGAATATATTGCAGCTGCTTCTATTTGATAATATCAGTGCATATATACCAATATCAGTACTATTGGAATAAATACAAAAAACTTAGGCAAATATGTTTGGGTTTGTTGTATTAAACAACTATGTTCCATGTTCCATCATATACATCTTGCAGCCAAAGAACTTCTGTAGTCTGCAATTTATGCTTTAATTACTTAAGTCACACCAAATATTGATTGCATTTAATTTAATTTAGATATTGATGTTTATGGAGAGCCGACGTTTTCTCATGTCATTGCAAACAATACAAGATGAATAGAGGATAAGGAGTTTATCTCGCTGAGACCACAATGCAAATTCATGTTTCTTGTTGCGCTATGTACATCTTGCAGTCAAAATGTCCGTGCTTTCAACGAAATTTGCGAACCGAAGAGCATCTTGCAAATTGGGAGATCATTTGCATTTGAAACAGAAACAATCCATTAATATATATTAGTATGAATACTATTCAGATAAATATGAAAACTTTCTCCATTGATAGATACTA
>SNQJ01S0018946.1:0-11240 GCA_010110895.2 Picea sitchensis
CCAACAAAAGGATGGTGGAAATTCTCAAAGGGAGAATTGTAGATACCTGTGGACCATTAGATCCAACAGAGTTGCAGGGAGATTAAGGAGAGATTCTTTTAACACTCGGAAGCTCAGAAGAGATAGCAGCAGTCATATCTGAATCAACGAGAGTCGTTGATTTAGCGTTTGAATTTTGGCATTTGGGAGTAGGGGTGTGGAAATATTGCTACTTGAAAGTCGAGAGTTGTAAAATCCTGACTTTGCGAAATGATAAGTTGGACCATCGGATTCTGAGAGGTTCAGGACCGTTGATTTGTAGTGAGGAAGTCGCGTGTGTGGACTTTGGAGAAATGGGGAAGAGTTGTAACGTGGATTCACGAGTCATGAAATCCTGACGCACTCGGAGGTAGGCCCCAGGGTTTTATTGGAGGTCATATGTTGGAAGAATAAGGGAGGAGCTAGTGGACAGTTAGTCCATTTCGGGGTTCTGGAATCGGAGGAGTTGGGGTGACTCGTATCAAGAATCCAGAAATTGTGAAATCGCGAAGTCACGAGCATGAAGAGACATTTGGGTTAAGTCAGTGGTCACTCCAGTGGTCACGGGAAGTGGAGGTTCNTCCATTTCGGGGTTCTGGAATCGGAGGAGTTGGGGTGACTCGTATCAAGAATCCAGAAATTGTGAAATCGCGAAGTCACGAGCATGAAGAGACATTTGGGTTAAGTCAGTGGTCACTCCAGTGGTCACGGGAAGTGGAGGTTCATGCCTAGTGCTTGGTCGCGCGGGCGTAACTTCTAGAAGGATCTGTGGTATTATGTGAATTGAGGGTTCCAATGGGAACTAAGGAGCCATTTTGGCTTAGAGGAACTAGAAGATCCAAATATCAGGAGGTCAACAGATCCCTGCTGAGGTAGGGGTGTTGTGCCAATAATCAATGCACATAAAAAGACATTATACTCAAGTAATTCCATTTTATAAGGAATTATATCAATTATAATTTCTAAAGTATCACAAAAATAATCTTGTCCTATTTAGATATAATTGTCCATACCTCCCTACTCCTTAGATTCATCCATAGATTCATGCAGGTCTCTTAAAGTTCTAACAACATTAACTTCATCTTGGGAAATTCTGTCCGATTAGATTTCCACACCATCAACTGCAATCTGTTCAGGTACTTCCTCAATGTTTTTCTTCATTTTTTTATCTCCTAATGTAAGTTTTAAGAGGGTTTGTTTTTTCACCGGGTCGATATAAATCAATAATTTTATGCAATGTGCCTAGGAAACTGAACTTAATCTTCTTCTTTTTTTACTTTCTTCAAGGGCATAATGTAATTTTGTATCCAATAGATGAGGGACATCTATGACCCAGTCTTCAACCCAATAAATTATTAGCCTCATGAAGCCACCAAAAATTATTAGTCTTATGATGATTCATAATAGTCCTAAGGACAAGTTGAATCAAAGACTTGTATATTCCATGGGGAACATCTAGCATTCTTAAACTGATCCTGGGAACATATACCTTTTCCCACATATTTTACTGGCCATATCAATCTTTTCTACCTTGGGGTTTTTTTTGGAGCTAAATGTTGTTCCCCCTTTGGGTGGAATTTTTGTTTCTCTTGCAAGAAAATCAGTGTCTAGGTAAACCCTCTGCCCAAATAGTTTCAATTCCATAGCTATATCATCATAATTATGTATGACATCATCTATTTCCTCATTTTTGAAATTGAAGGGTCCAAACATAAACTGAAAAACCCATGCTCTTCTCAAGATATTTAGCATACATGTTGGAAAATTCTTTCTGTCTCTCCATGCATCAACACAGTCCTAGAATTTGTTTATAATGGACTTTTCATCTTGGGAACCACCTATTTCAATTTTTGTTCCCATGGTATAGGATGTCCATGTTTCAATTTTGTCCATGGTTTTATGAGTTCAAAGTTGAAATCGTAGACAAGAGCTTATTTAATGCAGGTAGAGGAATGGATAATAATAAGAATGGACACTAAGGACTGGGATTTGAGGAATGCATGCTCACATTGAGGAAACCCTTGGCAAGAAATTTACTTTTTTTAAATGATTTAGGGTTATATTGGTATATTTTTCTATAAAGCACTTTTATTAAGAAAATTAAATTAATATTTATAGATAATATATAATTTATTAAAAATAACACTTTTACAAAACTTGTCATGCACTTTTATAAGCATACTAAAGTAGATTTGTTGCATTTTTTAACAATGGACTTGGGAATTTTTAGAATTAATGAAAAATTTCCATCCTCGAAATGAGGGGAAGCACTAGGGGTTTTTCCCGAGCATCATAACTTGAAAATAAAAAACATTATTGTAAGACCTTGTCAGGTTAATTTTGAAAGAAAAATTAAAAATGTTGCCAACTATAATACAAAAACACACATTCAATCTCAAATTACATGGTAAGAAAGATATCTTGCTTGCATTTGAAATCAATCATATGTGTGGGAGAATTACAAGGACTTCTAGTTCTAGGAGTCAAGAAACAACTCAACGTACAAGGTTAACTGCATATGTATGTTTCCAAACAATGTGTGAAATATGGGTTCAGGTTTGTTATAGGATATTCCATAGCAATATCAATCACACACAATGGATCAACATCCATTTCCATTCGTCTTCCTATGAAAACCATTCATATGGGCTAAGGAAGAACAATTTAGGGTTTAGGCCACCATATGGTTGCAAAACATGTCAAGGGTGTGCATTTTTATAGGCTAGTGTGCATTTTTAATTAACAAGGTGTGCATATTCCTCCTTACTATGTAAACATGAAATCCCATGTGCTCAACATGCAATTTCAACTTAAGGCATGCATTTTCCCCTTACACAGTGTGCATTTTACTCAATATCATGTTTTCATGTAATTTCATAAGGCCAACATACAATTACCAACACAATGCATGCATTTTTCTTCCTAGGGAATGCATTTTTCATCTACCCTATTCTCATGCATTTTATGCATTTTTCCTTTTTAGGGCATGCATTTTTTACCATGGGGAATGCATAATTTATCTAGAAGAATGGATGTTTCATACTCCTATATATCCCTGATATAATCATACCAATTTCACCATTGGGTGTGCATTTCCCTCAGTATGGTGTGCATTTCAACAAGGCTAGTTTTAACAATTTGTCATCTTTGTTTTACAAGGCAGTTTTTTCCCTTTATGCACAATAGAAGGTTTTTTGTTTGAATATGCCTAACATGTCCTAAAAAATGAAAGCCTAAGGCATACAATATTTTATGCCTTATTGTAGGATGGATATGTTATAATTTCCCACCCATTCAATCCTCATTGTTTCCATTACTCATTTTCATGCTAACCATTTGGCAAATAATGGAAGGATTTTGGTTTTTGTTGTTGCATAAAACCCTAATTCAAGCTTGTTATAGCCTCCACATCTAAAAATGCACACTCACACATAAAAAATACATGTTTTGATTTTAAACTCTAATTTTTTTCATGGGCATTCATTTACCCTAGTCTCGCATGCATTTCAACAAGGCCACTTTTAACAATTTGACCTCTTTGTTTTACAAGACAGTTTTTACCCTTTATGCACAACAAAAGGTTTTTTATATGAAAATGCCCACTATGTCCTCTAAAATGAAATACTAAGGAAAAATATAGTTTATGCCTTATTGGAGGATGGGCATGTTACAATTTCCCTCCCATCCAATCCTCATTGTTTCAATTACTAATTTTTCATGCTAACTATTTGGCAAATAATGGAAGGATTTAGGTTTTTACTGTTGCATAAAACCCTAATTCAAGCTTGTTATAGCCTCCACATTTAAAAATTCATAATCACACATAATAAATACATGTTTTTATTTTAAAATCTAATTTTTGTTATGGGAATGCATTTCCCTTAGTCTGGCGTGCATTTCAATAAGGCCAATTTTAATAATTTGACCTCTTTATTTTGTTGGACAGTTGGTTGTCATTGATGTCAACCCTTGGAGAGTGATCTTGGATATTTATGTCAACCCTTGAAGAGGTCCATAGATGTTGGACAATTGATTAACATTTCTATGATTGAGATTGATTGTGATTTAGTTGGGTACATTTGATGTAGTCTACATGTAGCCCCGAAAGTGTGGTTATGGAACCCAAATTTGATTAAGGAATATGGACATGAAGGAAAATGGAATTATAGGTAATACTATCAAATATGGATAGTACACATCATTCCATTTTCGATGATATGTGGAACGCCACATGATTCCTCACGGTTAGGGAGATACGACCTTGTAAATATGGAAGCCCCGAAGAGTGGTCAAGAAGCCCCTAGTTGGTTACAAGTATTGGTGAAAGGGTAAAGTGGTTGTAACAAGAAACCCATAAAATAAGGAAAGAGGTTACCTATAATTAGTATATAAAAACCTCAATGAATATCTCATAAGAACACACACACTTACAATTGAATATATATCTAGTGTTTGTTATGGTTTAGTATTGTGATCTTTTGGCAAGTTTGTGACGACATTTTTCTGAGTTTATGAAGGAAGGTCAAAGGTGGAAGTCTCGGGGGTTAAACAAGCTTGAACTAACCCTATTTTCCAAGGTATCTGTGAGTTGCAAGTCATCGGGGCATAGATGTACGCAGATTGTAGTGGAGGAAATCGCGGATCTCTGCAGGTTGTAGAAGAGCAAGTTGTGTATATGTAAAAGGACTTTTGAAAGGTTGTGAAGGGATGTTGGTACTAGGTTTTTGAGGACTGTGGAAGAGTTACAGGTCAGTTTACAGTATAGCAGGTCAAATACAATATCAAAGGTAAGTATTAAGGGTTATGGTTATGGTGTTATGGTACATGGTAATGATAGTATGTGATATGGCACATCTTGGGGATGTTATGGTACATTGATTAGAAGCATCATTGGTTATCTTAGTGTATGGTTTGGTTACATGTTATGGTGCATACTTGAGGATTGGTATATTGTGTCATGATATTGCATCTTCGTGATATTGAGGAGCATTCTTGAGGCATGTGTTTATGAGATTTAGTTTATGACTTGAAGCACATCATTGAATGCATGGTACATGTTGGTTGAGATATACTTGGTGAGATACATTGTTGGTTCATATATTGGTCTATTGGTATATGGTGTATGGCATGCTATGGTATATGGTTGATACATGGTATGGTGTTGATGTACATGGTTTATGTTTGAGGCATATGGTACGGGTTATGGTGCATGGTTGATGCATGGTTTGTTATAGGTGTTGGTGCATGGTTGATGCATGGTTTGGTACATGTGTTGGTGCATGGTTGATGCACTTATTGTGGTACAGGTTTTGGTATATGGTTTATTCTTGGTATGGTACATGGTTGAGACACATATATTGTTATGGTGTTTTGATGATATTTGTACATGCTTGGTAGATGCATGTGTTGGTGATGTTGGACATATAGTTGAGAGGTGTCCTCGGTATATGATCCATGTGAGAAGATCTGGTTGAGTATTGGTGACAATGATAGATTGGACAAGTTTATCAGTGACAGGTTGGATACAATGATAGGTTTATAGGTTACATGTGGATGTTATAGTGACAGTGACAGTGGCAGTGAAAGTGGTAGTGACAATTGGCTTACACTTATACTTTAGGGCGGACGGATGGGGAAATGAAAGGGAATTGTATCCTCCTTCCGGTTGGAGCCAGAGAATCAGGGATTTGGAGCTTCCTTCAGGTTGGAGCCTGAGAACTAGGTGGTTGTAGCCACCTTCCGGTTGGAGTTGGAGAACGCAAGGGGTTGTATCCTCCTTTTGGTTAGAGCCAAAGAATTTAGGGAGTTGTAGCTTCCTTCAGGTTGGAGCCTAAGAATAGGATGTTGGAGCTTCCTTCCAGTTTCATTTGGAGAATTTGGAAGTTGGTGCTTCCTATGAATGAATTCTTGATATATATAAGAAAGAATTATGCGGTTTTCTCCCATTTGGGTTTCACGTAAATACTGGTGTATTGTGTTCTTGATGTGAATTTTCTTATGTTTACATGCTTATGATATATATATATATTGGATGCATTCATGATACACTGTTGAACATTGTTGTTAAAGTGAAAGAATATTAATTGTGGTTAAAAGTGGTATAAAGTGAGAATATTGATTCACCCCCCCTCTCAGTATTCCAAAAATTGGTATAAGATTTGATTCCTTTAGGAAACAGTTCAGCCACTAGAAGGTATATCATGGAATACAATATGAATGGAGCACCAATGTTCAATGGTCAAAAGGGTTTGAAGTATGAATTGTGGAGTTGCAAGATGAAGGTATTTTTACAGGCATAGGGATATGATGTTTGGCACTCAGTTTTTACAGGATACAATGCTACAAAGAAACCAAAAACTACAACCAAGAAGCAATTGAAAAGGGAAAAAAAAATAGCAATGAATTTATCTTGGAAGGATTGCCTGATTCAATAAAGGACAAAGTGGGAAAATGTTCATCTGCTAAAGAACTCTGGGATAAGCTACATAATATCTATTATTCTCCCATTACAGAGTCAAAGGCTGATGAAGAAGATGGAGGTACAGAAAAAGAGGTAAGATTCTCATCATGTCAGACATATTCAGAAGAAGAAGAGTTTGTAGTCAACATAATTGAGTTCTTTTTATTTACTTGTGAAGAGCCCAGACATCTTGAAGTTGAATGCCCTTATTTGAATATTGGAAGTGATGAGACAAAAAATTCCAACGAAATAGAAGATAGCCCTAATATTGAAAAGGAAAATAATCATGAAGCAGAATTCAATCAATGAGAAAGAGAACTTGAATATGAAATAATCACATTGAAGATCCAACTTTAAGAAGCAAAGTGAACATACAAAGTCATGATGATTCAGATGATGAAGAAAGAAGAAGAGGTTGAGAAGCTTGAAGAAGAAGTTGTCACATTAAGAAGTAAAATTGTAAAGCTCAGCAAGAACTTTGAAGAGACAAAAACTTCCACATCAACAATAGAGAATGAAGAGAAGCATTCCAGGTTGCTAGAAAGGAAGAATGAAGAAAAGAGTAAGATTTATGCAGAAGAACTTAAATGAAGGAATCATGGTCAACAAGAATCAAAGAAGAATGAGTATAATAGAGATACACCTTCAACAAGACCTACCATATTCAGGAAGTAAAGAATATTCAACCATAATGAAAGAATCCACAGAAGAGAATATCGTGGTCATCCAAGGAAGAAATTCAGAAGGACTACACAACAAAGAATATCATCCACTCCTAGGTATGTAAATTTCTTTTATGGTCATTATTTTTATTGTAATAAATTTGGACATACGGTTGCGTATTGCAGGGCTCATGGAAGAAAATTCCAAGGAAGAAATGCTTATGTGGCCCCACATAACATTGAATGTTACAAATGCCACAACTATGGACACATAGCTCCTGATTGTAGAAGCATGATGTATACTTCTTTGAGAAATAACATTGATATTATATATAAGAAGGTTTGGAAAAGAAAAAAAGAATAGACAAAGGAATATCAGATGAATGAAGGACACCCAGAAGTCATACTCTCATGATTGGAAATAGTACAATATGACAACAAATATACAGGGAAAAAGAAAGATGTCAGATATAGGAAGGTTTGGAGAATAAATGAAAAACAAGAACATATGAATAAAGACCAGGCCCCATAGATCATAGGATTTGTAGTAGCACGAGAAAGAAAAGAACAAGTTCAAGAGATTTTACTTTCAAGAATTGTAGTGCAAGATCAATCCATATTTAGAAAGAAAGAAGTTAGAGTTCAAAGAGATGATGAGTCTACAAACGAAGAGGAATATTACTCTGCATCAGAGCGAGTATTTTTCTAAGCCATCCAGCTTGGAGACTCCCAGTAAATATGTATGTTGAACAGGGGGAGTCCATGTAGTAGATACTACATATCATAGAACCATCTTTCGAGCAGTATGAAGTGTTTGCAAAGACTAATTCAAATTGACCAAATAGAAGAAGTACAAAGTAACAGATTGATCGAATTAGAACATAGTGTTCCCACACAGGTATCCGTTTGTAGTTGCACATGCAAACTTTTATGACTATATTTCACGTATGCATTCAAGCAGGGATATCTTCAATACAGGTTGTTCCAGACATGCAGAGTTTGATGAGAATATAGATCATATTAGTGGAAATATTTTGATTTGGTCTGATAAATAGGAACATGTGATGATCAATTGTAGTACATTCAAGAGAAGTCTTCCTAATGGAACAATGATAGATGGGTCAACATTATGGAAAGTTTGTGACATATGGACAGAGATGGATTCATGATATGTCTAGTAGGTACATAAAGTATGGATTATATAAGATGCATAACAATGTATTTACAATTGCATCAGTTGGGATCAGTTTGTTAGAGAAACAAAACTAGTGAAGGGCACAACAGAACAAGGAAAGAGAAATTGGCAGTAGAAGATATATCATCAAAATGAAATCATTTGACAACAGAGTCAAGTGAACATGACAAGTGATTGAAGAAATCAAATTTTGAATGCTTTTTATATATATCATTGAATTACATGAGGAAGCACCAATGGAAAATAAGTATCACTGGAAGAAAGGAAAGGAAACATTTCATAGGTATTTCTACATCTTGCAGAGAAGAAAAATCATTAGAGAGAGAGAGATACAGAAAGGAATATCAGTAGCATGCAGACAGGGGGATACATACCCACAGGGGAGCTATTATTTTTCCTATGATTGGTTAGATCAGGTGCAGTTTCAGGAGGAGACATATTGACAGGGGGAGTTAGCCTTTGGTCAAGGAGAAAGAGAAAGAAAAGATACATAAAGACAGGGGGAGAAACCCTAAGGAGAGGTACCCTTTTCCATTGATGTCAAAGGAGGAGAGATAGAAACATTGATGAGGAGTGATGATCACAGGGGGAGCATGAGCATGAGCTTTTCCATGTATAAGTGTTTCCATCAATGTTTTTGTTACCATCAATGCCAAAGGGGGAGACTGTTGGACAGTTGGTTTTCATTGATGTCAACCCTTGGAGAGTGACCTTGGATATTGATGTCAACCCTTTGAGAGGTCCATAGATGTTGGACAGTTGATTGACATTTGTATGATCGAGATTGATAGTGAGTTAGTTGGGTACATTTGATGTAGTATACATGTAGCCCCGGAAATGTGGTTATGGAACCCAAACTTTATTAAGGAATATGGACATGAAGGATAATGGAACTATAGGTAATATTATCATAGATGTATATTTCACTCCGTGCCATTTCCGATTATATGTGAAACACCATGTGATTCATCACAGTTAGGGAGATATGGCCTTGTAAAGTTGGAATCCTCGAAGAGTGGTCAAGAATCCCCTAGTTGGTTACAAGTCTTGGTGAAAGGGTAAAGTGGTTGTAACAAGAAACACATAAAATAAGGAAAGAGGTTACATGGCATTAGTATATGAACACCTCAAGGAGTTTCTCGTAAGAACACACACACTTACAATTGAATATCTATCTAGTGTTTGTTATGGTTTAGTATTGTGATCTTTTGGAAAGTTTGTGATGACATTTTTATGTGGTTACGAAGGAAGGTCAAAGGTGGAAGTATTGGGGCTGAAACAAGCTTGAAATAACCCTAGTTTCCGAGGTATCCGTGAGTTGCAGGTCAACAATGCGTGAATGTAAGGGAGATGTAGTGAAGGAAAGTGTGGATATTTGCGGATTGTAGAAGAGAAAGTTGTGTATATGTAAAAGGATTTGTGAATGGTTGTGAATGGATGTTGGTACCAGGTTGCTGAGGTCTGTGGAAGAGTTACAGATTAGTTATAGGATCAAAGGTAAGTATTAAGGGTTATGGTTATGGTGTTATGGTACATGCATGGTAATGATAATATGTGATATGGTATATTTTGGTGATGTTATGGTACATTGATTAAAGCATCATTGGCTATCTTGGTGTATGTTTTGGCTACATGTTATGGTGCATAATTTAGGCTTGGTATATTGTGTTATGAGATTTCATCTTGGTGATATTGAGGAGCATGTTTGAGGCATGTGTTTATGAGCTTTGGTTTATGACTTGAGGCACATCATTGAATTCATGGTACATGTTGGCTGAGATCTACTTGGTGTGATACATTGTTGGTTCATATATTGGTATATTAGTATATGGTGTATGGCATGATATGGTATATGGTTGGTACATGGTATGGTGTTGATGAACATGGTTAATGTACATGGTTGATGTACACAGTTGATGGTTGAGGCATATGGTATGGGTTAAGGTGCATGGTTCATGCACGGTTTGGTATAGGTGTTGGTGCATGGTTGATGCACTTGTTGTGGTATACAGTTGATGCTTGGTATGGTACAGGTTGATGGTTTGGTACATGGTTGAGACACATATCTTTTTATGGTATGTTGATGATATTGGTACATGATTGGTAGATACATGTGTTGGTGATGTTGGACATATAGTTGAGAGGTTTCCTTTGTATATGATCCATGTGAGAGGATTTGGTTGAGTTTGGTGACAGTGATATATTGAAAAGGTTAATCAGTAATAGGTTGCATACAATGATAGGTTGATGTGATAGTGATACTAATAGTTGCAGTGAGAGTGGCAGTGATTGTGGTAGTGATAGTTGGTCTACACTTATACTTCATTTATACTTTAGGGTAGCAGAATGGGGCAAGGAAAGTGATTTGTAGCCTCCTTCTGGTTGGAGCCAGAGAATCAGGGAGTTGGAGCTTCCTTCAAGTTGGAGCTTGAGAACTAGTTGTTTATAGCCACCTTCCGATTGGAGTCAGAGAACCCAGGGGGTTGTATCCTCCTTCTGGTTGGAGCTAGATCATTTAGAGAGTTCTAGCTTCCTTTAGGTTGGAGCCTCCTTCCAATGGCAGCTGGAGAATTTGGAATTTGGTGCTTCATATGAATGAATACTTGGTATATATAAGAAATCATTCCATGGTTTTCTCCCATTTGAGTTTCCACGGAAATAATGNTGAAAAGGTTAATCAGTAATAGGTTGCATACAATGATAGGTTGATGTGATAGTGATACTAATAGTTGCAGTGAGAGTGGCAGTGATTGTGGTAGTGATAGTTGGTCTACACTTATACTTCATTTATACTTTAGGGTAGCAGAACGGGGCAAGGAAAGTGATTTGTAGCCTCCTTCTGGTTGGAGCCAGAGAATCAGGGAGTTGGATCTTCCTTCAAGTTGGAGCTTGAGAACTAGTTGTT
>SNQJ01S0018946.1:52114-78674 GCA_010110895.2 Picea sitchensis
AAGTGTCACACTCTCCCCGAGTTGCACATGTTAATTCCCTTTTTATTTTATTTGTTTATGCATTTTCCCTCACATTCCCGAATTTGTTCCTATTTTTCCTCTTAGTTGTCCCTTAGTTCCCCAATTCTTCATTTATTTTGTGTCCCCTAACTAGATTTTAGTTTGAGTTGGATTAGAAGTCTTCTTTTAGTTAGGATTAATGGTTGATTGACTCAACATGCTACTCTATGTGGACCACCTATTATCTCATGTTTTAATTTCTTCTTATTTAAAAAAATCCATTTTATTATTTTAATGCACACATGTGCATTTACCCAAATTTATTCTTATTTCCTCTTTCACTTGATTTGCTAGTTTAAATCTCTTCACTCCCTTTTAATGTTTTAATTTATCCAAACATCTTAGACTTAGGCACTTGTTAGATTTCTTATCTTATAATTTAATAATTAATTAATTATTTTGTTCTAACAAGATCTAAATTTTTTATTATATTTCCTAGGCCATCTAGATTTTTATTGACTAACAACTTGATGACGTGACATGCCCTTCAAGATGAACTTCCATGCTCCAAGGGTGCCACTCGCCTTTGACTAGTTTGAAAGTTTGTCTGACACTTGGAGTCAACAGTCCACTTGGTCGACCTTGTGAGAGATTAAGGGTTGTCTAAGGACTAAGGATTCCACCTTATTGCGCGCTCCTTAGAATTCCTCGTGAGTGACTATCTTAGTCTTCCCTCACAACATCATGGACCTCTCAGAACGAGGTAATCGTTAACAATGTGTTCAGGTCACGGTGGGAGTGCTAGTAGGTTGTGGCAGAGACGTTGCCACACCTCTCCCTCATCTGTCTGGTTTCTGTGTATGACCCCTTTACTCCTTATGTGATTCAAAATAATAAGTGTCGCCAAGCCTACATCCACTGAGAAAAAAAATATCAATATCCATATACATAACATCCATATCAAAATCATCATATAATATCATGCATATAAATCAAATACTTAAACCAAAATGTAGATCCATTGCTTGACTCAATCCGGAGTCCAAGGAAATCCATTGATGCCATCGACATCCTCAACCTGTCATGTATCCTACACACTCAAGAGAACTCATCAATAACACCTGTCAATATATGTACATCTAGAAATTAACATATAAATCATAATAATGTCACAATATAACTCATAATCAAAGCATAATCATAATGTATTGTAACCATATCACTTTCTCGCAAGTGTCAAAGAATAAGTGAATATAAAATGTGCTCAGTGGAACTAGATGTTACATACACCCCATCTTGCTTGAAACTTCATCCCAAAGTTTGTACAGTCTAAATGAATGCAATAAATGTATCTGACACAAATCTAAATATCCAATCTATCAAACAAATAAGAAAATTGTTGATGCATCTCACATGTGTCCTCCCATGTAGCTGAGTGTGGATTATAATTGTCCCACTGGACCTTGACCTAGTCGACTATTCGACACAGTAGTTGTTGTGTGTGATGGTCTAATATGTGGATTGTCTCCACCATGAGAGCACCCTCATCCAACACCTGTAAAGAAATCAAGTCAATAACATATGATGGATTTGAAACATAATGTCGCAATACAAATACATGAAAAACATCATGCATACGCCTCCAAGAATCAGGTAAGGCTAGTCGGTAAGCCATAGGTCCTTTCTTTTCCACAACTTTGAAAGGCCCCACAAACCTAGGAGAGATTTCAACACCCTTTCCAAACTTGATCGAACTCTTATGCGGTTTTACCCACAAGAAAACTATGTCGCCAACCATATAACTGTGGTTAATGTGATGCGCATCAACATAACTCTTCTGCCAATCTTGCGCTTATTTAATCCTCTTCCTTATCAATTTCATATGTTCTTACATTTCTTGGATCACTTCTGGTCCTACCAGAATCCTATCCTCTAGTCTATCCCAACTCATAGGTGTCCAACACAGTTTTCCATAAAGAAACTCAAATGGTGTCATCTTAATCGAACTCTGATAACTGTTGTTGTACGCAAATTCTACCAATGGTAATAATTCTTCTCAGCATTTATGTTGATCCATTACATACATTCACAACATAGCCTCTAAAATTTGGTTCGTTCTTTTTGTTTTCCCATTTGTTTTGGGGTGATATGCTATACTAAAATTCAGTTGTGTTTCCAAAGCCTCTTGGAAACTAGTCCAAAATTGTCCTGTAAACACTGATCCTCGATCATATATTATCCTTCTTGGTACACCATGCAACCTCATAATATCTCTAACAAATACTCTAGCTATGTACGTTGTCTGATACATTGTATGCACTAGAATATAGTGTGCACTCTTCGTCAGAGTGTCAACGACTACAAAAATCAAATCGTGTCTCCTTGCCACCAATGGAAATCCAACAATAAAATCCATCGAAATGACTTCCCATTTTGATTTAGGAATCACATGTGTATGTAACAATCTCGTTGGATGTCTATGCGCAACCTTCACTTGTTGACATTATAGACATCTTGCCACACAAATTAACTATATATGCTTTCATTCATTTCCACAAGAATAAAGGCTTAAGGTGTGCCTTGATTTTCGTGACTCCAGGATGATCCATGTACACTACTCGATGAACTTTTTTAAAATCAAACTTCTCAATTCATCATTAGGCAGTACAAAATTTTTGTTGTTATACCTCAACAATTTGTCACTGTCAAATGAATAACCTTCATACCTTGGTACCATCATTGTATCTTATCTGGTATTATCCTTAACTTCCTTGTACCAATCGTCATCAATCTATAAAGCTAAAATATTTTCTCAAAGATCCGTCTTAAGAAGTATTACTGAGAAAATGTGTGGTCTCTGACTCAACGCATCTACTACTTTGTTCATTGTTCATTTAATTTAGGTAATCTCAAAGTTGTATTTGCTAAGTAGTTCTGACCAACTCCTTTGTCGCGCGTCCAAGTCACTTTGAGTAAAAATATGTTGCAATCCACACTGATCAGTCTTTAATTAGAATTTTCATCGAATAAGATAATGTCTCCAAAATCTCAATGCATAAACGATTGCTAATAACTCAAAATCGTGTATTGCATAATTCTCTTTATGCCTTCTTAATTTCCTTGAAATGTAAGCAATCATTCGATCGTTTTGCATCAAAACTCCACCTAGACCTTCCTTGGATGCATCTGTGCATACCAAGAATTCCTTGTCCATGTTAGGAACCTTTAGTATCAGTGCTATCATTAATAACTCCTTAAGATTTTTAAATTCTTCCACGCATTTCTCCGACCATACAAATTTCTTTTTTTTCTTTTGCAATTTTGTAATTGGATTTTCTATCTTCAAAAAACCTTCGACGAAGCGTCAATAATAACCTTCTGACCCCATATAGCTACATACTTATTGTACGTTCATCGGTGTTGGCCATTCCATAATAGCCTCTACTTTCGCTGGATCCACAATGCTACCTTCTCCAAATATGTTATGTCCCAAATAATGAATCTTCGTATGGTAAAACGAACACTTCGACAACTTCCTGTACAACTTGTTTTCTCTTAGACATTGTAAAATCAATATCAAGTGTTTATCGTTCTCTTATTTAATCCGAGTATAAATTAGTATATCGGCAATGAATACTTGAACAAAATTGTCCAAGTATTTGTAGAATACCCCATTCACCAAACTCATGAACACGCTTGGAGCATTGGTCAATCCAAATAGTAAAACAATAAACTCACAGTGTCTGAACCTCATCTTAAATGCGATCTTAGGGATATATTCCTCCTTAATCCGCAATTGGAAATATCCTTATCTCAAGTAAATCTTTGAGAACACCATTGTTTCTTTCATATGGTAAAATAAATCATCAATTCTTGGCAACATATACTAGTTTTTTTTATTGTGGGCTTGTTTAATTGACGATAGTCAATGAAAATCCTCCACGATCCATCCTTCTTTCTAACAAAAATCATTGGTGCACCCCATGAGACACACTTGGACGTATAAGTAATAAGTATAACAAATCCTTCAATTTCATTTTCAACTCCTGCAATTCTGGTGTCGACATCTGATACAACATTCTTGTAATCGATTATGTTCCAGGTTTTAGATCTATGGTAAACTCTAACTCTCTTTCAGGAGGTAAACCCGGTAGTTCCTTCTGAAATAAATCAACAAACTCTGAAACTACAACAAGGTTCTCTAATCCTTTTGTGTCCCCCTTTTCATTAAGTGCTAATATGATGTATAACTTACACCCATTGTGCATACTTTTGTGTAATTGTAAGGAAGAAATAAACCTCAATGACACTCCCTGGTTTCTTCCTACAATTACTCTACTATGTCCCAAATCATCTGTTAAACTTAACCATTTATTCTTGCAGTTAATTATCGCATCATGTTATTCTAACCAATCCATTCTGATCACTATATCGTAAGATCCCAAGATTGTAACATACATGTTTACACTTTTCACGAAGTCACCCAGGTTAATGTTGCAATACTTAACTTTTCCTCCAACCTTTTGCTTCAAACCGGATTCCATTTCCACATGTCTAAACTCATCTTGTTTGATTGCCTTCACCTTAATTCTTTTATGTTCATCACTATCTATAAAAATTTCAATAGCTCCCGGATCTATTAAAATACTAAAATGTTGATCAATGATCATACCCGATGTCTCGAGTACGATGGATTGATGCTCGACATGGTGGTTATTTACCACTACATTAATATTGCGGGCCTTGCCCAAACATGAAACTGTCATAGGCTCTGATGATCCGACAACTCTTTTCTTCTCAATAGGATAGTCTCTCTCGTAATGTGGCTCTCCACATGTCCAACATCCATTCTTTGGTTTGGTGCTTATAGTCCCATAAGTAGAAGTTGTTGGCCTAGGAGTCTTTTATACTAGTTTGTTTTGCGGACCATGTCTAAAATTTTGCTGCTATTGTGGATGACATTGTTGTTGCTATTGTTTCATTTGTTGAGGATTCTGTCATCATGGTGTCGAGAATACAGGTCCTTTGGGTGTATCACGGTGCCCAAAAGTCTGTCTAACTGGTGTCTATCCAGTCTGTCTAGAAGGAGTCTTTCCCCAACCCCCATTATTCATCTCTTCCTCAACAATGAGGGTCTTATGAACTGCATCATGCAATGTCTGAGGCATCAAGATCCTCACTTTTTCACGGATATTGAAGTTGAGGCCGAACAAAAACTTCTTAACCTTTAATTTCTCAGTGTTCATATGTGAAACATATATAAGTAGTTGCATGTACCTGGCCTCATACTCTGGTACCATACGAATACCCTGTCGTAAAGAATTGAACTCATTAAGTTGGTGCTCAATGAATTCATCCGACAAGTACCTCTCCTGGAATTGTTCCTCGAACGATTCCCATGACACGTCTTCAACGACCATGTTTAGTTGAGGTAAGAGTGTCTTCCACCAAAGAAGAGCACTCCCTTTCAATTGAAAGACCACCATGCAGACTTCCATGTTGGAGGTGTAATCACGTAGTGAAAAGAAAATCTCCATGTTCTCCAACCATGCCTCAGTAGCTAAGCCATCTGTGGCACCCCAAAACTCGGGAAATTTCACTTTCTCGAGTTCTCTGTGTATACTAATACTACCTGCTCGAGTGCACTGTGAACCCTCTTGGGCACATAATCTATACCCTCATCTCGATCCAGACGATTGATCAACGCCTATGTCATCCTCTTGAAGGATCTCATCATACCTAGCACATCTCCCAAAACAACCCACTCCTGCTCAGTAGTTTTCTCCTCTTCAAGTGGAGTCGTTCCCTCCTACGTGGATGCGCTCAAACGAAGTGTACCTCTTTCCCCCGCACAATTTCGTCTACTCATCCTGCTTCCTCTAACCATGATACTTGTCATGAAAAAATCCAAATTTGTATTAGCGATACATCCTTAACTATAAAACAAAATAGTGGAAGGTGTAGTGGGTCCGTTGTCAAAGAGTTGAACCTGCTCTAATCCCATATATAACAACCCATCTGTACACAACAAAAAGTAAGCTACTATAATGACATAGCATTATATTTATATATATCTAATTTTTTTTTATGTATATACCAGATAGTACAATTTCATTATGACCATTTACATAAGCAATGCATTTATTATATAATGACGACATTAGGTAGTTACTCTTCCTTGATTTACATCGTTAACTTTACTAACATCAATCACTTGAAAAAAACAAGAATAAACATTGACTACCCGCCCAAACCTACCCTGCAAGGTTAGGACCTTCAAGACACATAATCAATGCTCAAGTATAGGATTCATCCGATTGATTTTGACCATTTAAGGTCTCAAGACTGGCGACTATTCTGAGGTACAAGAAGGTATTTACTCCCAAGCCATCCTAGTCTAAATTCAAGACCTAAATTCATCTCATCATAAAACATAAAGCACAAAAAGTTCATCATTCACTAACTAGATTACACATTTCAAGAACCTATTCCATTCTTATGTTTAATTAACCATATGTAATACCCCTACTGGTTTCAATCTAATGATGTATAAATAACAATTATTCTAATTTATAATAAAATTCTTAAAAAAAAAATTGAATAATTTTTTTTATAAAATTTTATTTAATCCTTGACAACTAACCTATATAGACATTGGTGGGAAAACAAAAAAAAAACAAACATAACTTAGATATGTTTAAATTTATACACAACTCTTCAATAAAATAATCATATTATTTCCTTTTTAATTTATACTTTACATCCATAAAAAATTTGACATTACCTCAATGTCTCATTTGAATTAACTCATTGAATAATTTTTTTATAAAAATTTATTTAATCCTTGACAACTAACCTATATAAACATTGGTGGGAAAACAAAAAAACAAAAAAAGGACATAACTTAGATATGTTTAAATTTAAATTTATACACAACTCTTCAATAAAATAAACATACTATTTCCTTTTTAATTTATACTTTACATCCATAAAAAATTTGACATGACCTCAATGTCTCCTTTGGATTAACTCTCTATATTCATGTCTACAATTCCGAACCACAAGGTCTTCCTAATATTAAATTGGATTTTGCAACTCACACAATTCTATTTAGGTTGAGAATTTCCTCGTACCTTTTTGTTTCTAAGAGTAAAACAAAAATCAGACAAGATCTCAAACTAAGTTCCTTAATGAGATAGTATTAGATTAGGTAGGTAACATTTAAAACAAGGTTTATCAATATTATTGGTTTAACCTTCATTTATATTCTTAACTTTAAGCAAGATATCTAAAGGATAGGGTGACCGTAAATTTCTTAACATTAAGAATACCTCGAAGGTAAGATGAAGGGATTCGACAATTCTTCAATTTATTTGGTTGATGTTTAACCAACAAATTCCTTGCGAAAAAGCTTAGTAAATTTATAAACCTATCATCTGATTGAGGTAACTTTAATAAGTTTGAAGACCCCTTTAGTCAAGAAGGGCTGATAAATAACACATGATTTTAAAAGGCTAAGATTTCTTTCGAATTTAAAAACAATTAATACTTATCTCACCATTATCGAGTGACGTTGTTCCCTTTTAAAGGAATAATAGAAAACTGTCGAATATAAAGAACAAGATTTGGCTCAACCGGTATGCAGTTATCCAAGTGTCAAACTTTTGTAAGTATTACCGCTCCTTAACCCAGTTGGGCTTGCGTAAGGAAAGAGGAGCAGTTAGGAGTATGGTAATATGATGGACACTCCACCTATGGTGAATTAATTAAAAAAAAAATATGCCAGTGAATTTTTTTGCATTTACAAGACTATTTTTAGCCTTTATGCACAGTAGAGGGTTTAGGTTTAAAAACGCACAACTAAAGTATGAATAGATGTAAGTATGAATAGATGTAAAACAAATCATGATAAAATCCAAAATATATAATTTGAACCACTCAATTTGGAGGTTATGTGAATCTTAGGCGTGTATTTTATAGTAAGACGATTTTACCCTCCATTTTACAAAAGGTCTTGAATCGTGGTTCAAGGTAGAAGTCCTTAGTCATTTTAAAATGCAATCCAGATGAAATATATAGATTCAAAATTTTATTAAATTCACCCAAAAACTTAGATCACTAAATTTGTAGCTATATAGAAGCATGGACATGCATTTCCATTAGGTCACTTTCTATTGTTTTGATCTCTCAATTTACAAGGTAGATTGTGTCTCTTTTACACAACAACCACTTTTATGTTTGCAAATGAAAATATAAATATGTAGATAGGTGTAAAATTATCTAAGACACCCTTAAAAACTTGAATCACTCAAATTGTAGGTGTGTTAAGAACTGAGCGTGCATTTTTATGAAGTCTAGAGTGCATTTTGTAGAAATGAAGAAATTGTAGTTTAAAAAWAAAAAAAAACATGTATTTTTCTCATTTAGGTATTCCACTTTAGTCTTTTTAGAGTCKCATACATGTTGATATGTCAGTTTATTTATTTAACTATTATTTAGTCATATAAAATTTTATTCTTTGATTATTCATGTAGGTCTTCGCAATGGAAATGCAGTTAACAACTAGCCTATGTGTAATGTGGTTGTACAAACCCCTGCCTCATTGAGATCATGGATGCAAGTAGTTAGTAATAATTTTTCCATTTTATTTAGTTTGTGTGCACAATTTTCAAAGATTCATGTATATTTCAAACCTTTACCAAATTCTAGGCATAAATCACCCTAGTATACAGTCTTTAGGGTTTACAACAAATCCACAGTGTTGGGTTGTTATATTCTTTGCAGTGAAATTCTAGTCGAKGTGGATTGACTAACAGTCGAAGTCATGGTAGATCGACATCAAGTCGAAGGTCAAGATGATTCAACCGAGTAAAGTTGAAGGTCAAAGTGGTTCGACATAGTAAAGACATTGATAACAAGTCGAAGAGGTCATCCGACAAGAGGTCGACAAGCGGGCGTGTAGAAACCAACTGAAGGTTGAATGCAAGCTGAGTGGTAGTAGATGTTAATCCTACTTGGTAGTCGTCTATAATAGAATCTCGAGACTCGTAGGATTTGTAGCCAATGATCTACGTGGATCTGTAACCATTTTTGGGCACCTTTTCTTTGGGATTTTCCCTAATATAAAGCATATAAAGAAGGCGTGTTGTAAAGTTGTAAAAGATAATCTTTAGAATCTTCAATGTGTAATATTTATATGAAATCGTAGAGGTTGTTGGTCATGTAGATGTAAATCGAATTGGCTACAGGGTTTTGCTTATGTAAGAAAAAGGGTATGATGTTGATTGTGTCTTAGGTGTGGACCAAGGTTAGACATGTAACCTTTTAGTCTAAATGAATAAGAAAACAAGAGAGCATAATGCTCAAGGAATGTTGGTTTTCCCGGTTTGGGTTTCCAGGGTAAAATCTTTGTGTACTATGAGTTTGCTTTGTCATTTACTTTCTTGATTATATCTTTCTTCCTCTCTTTTGTTAGGTTTAGCGTGGAAGTTTTCCCCATTTCCTAACATGTGGTATCATAGTTTGGCTTAAAAGCCATGGATCTGAGCTAAACCCTAGGTTCAGTAAGAGTCGTAAGCTATAAATCTTTAAATAATTGTGTTAAACAATGGCAAGCAACTAAAGAATAGATATCAAAAAATTCAACAACCAGAATTTTGAGCTTTGGAAGCTTAAAATTGAATATATCCTTGTAGATCGAGAACAATGGACATCATTCTGTCTTGGTACCATGCCGACAAGTTTGTCTACTAAACAATGGGAGAAACTCGATTTAATAGCAAGGAGTACGATTCGACTTTGTCTTGTAGATTCGGTATTGATGAATGCCTTAAGTGAAGATTCGACCAAGAAACTGTGGGACAAGTTGGGAAGCTTGTACGAGTCAAAATCCATGGTAAATAAGTTGTTTCTTAGAAAAAATTGTATCTTCTGAGGATGAGTGATTGTAGTTCAGTGACTGAGCATTTAAATGTGTTTAATACCATTATAATCCAGTTATCTTTTGTGGATATTAAAATCACTAAGGAGGAGAAATGTATTATCCAATTATGTTTTTTTCCAGAATTTTGGGATAGCTTAGGTAAGGTTATAGGGAGTAATACAATTACATTAGCACTACAAGA
The DNA here is from genome assembly GCA_010110895.2 of Picea sitchensis. NCBI lineage: Eukaryota > Viridiplantae > Streptophyta > Pinopsida > Pinales > Pinaceae > Picea > Picea sitchensis. Next base: position 62,239 of record SNQJ01S0018946.1, read on the forward strand.
CATGGTTTCATCTCTACCGTCGGAAGAAATGAGAAGGAAAAACATGGAAGGATCAACAAAAGACTCTTTAGTGGTGAGAGGTTGACCGATTGACAGATATAAAGGAAAATCATATGATAGAAAGTATAAGTCGAAGAGTAGATCTAAATACCCGGTTCATTCGACAAGAATATGTTGGAAATGTGGTAAAGTTGGTCATTAAAAAAAGAACCGCAAGTCGAAGGAGATGGAATTCAATATAGGATTCGACGAGAAGTAGTCTACTGAGAGAAAAATGAATCCAGATAAGGGAGGCAATGTGTACCTAGTATCAACCAATACACAGTCAGATCAGGATGTTTGGTTGATCGACTCAACAACATCCTATCATATGACACCACACAGAGAATGCTTATGTGAATATGAACGATATGAAAGAGGAGAAGTGTTCTTGGGGGATGACTCGACAACCAAAATTGTCGGACGGGGAAGAGTTCGACAAATACTGCATAATGGGAGGAGTAGAACCCTTACATGTGTGGTACACATTCCAGGTTTGGAAAGTAGCTTGATATATGTCAGCAAGATGAGTGATGCAAGAGTGCACACTCTATTTCATAAGGATTCGTGCAAGATGGTATTAATGAAAGGATTTCAGATTGGAACCCTATACAAGTTACTAGGGAGTGTCGACTCGACAACATCGTTGTTTATGAAGTCGACTCGAATTTGACTTGACTCAACTTTACTCATGTGGAGCCGATTCAAACCAACTCGAAAAGTCATCATACTGCTTTGTCGTCTCCAGTTGGCACATTTGATGTGACATCCCATCCGTCCTTGCCTTGCTTTAATTCTGCTTCTTGTTGTCCTGTCAGCCTACTTTTGTCGTCTTTCCTTTTCCCGCTTGTTTTCCTTTTCAATATAGTCATTATCTTTTCCCTTGATGGCTTTGTGTTTCATATGCGGCTTGTCCATCATGCTGCATGTTGTTTTCGGTTGTTTTTGGTTTGTTTGTTTTTTAACTGCACGGTGGGTGGTCGACTGTCCTTGTATAGCTTCAGTCATCTCCCATTGATCATTCCTCTGAGGTCTGTGCCTACTAAATCTCTTAACTATACATCTCCTCCATCCGTGATAGATTTTACCTCATATGGTCCTAGCCGATGCATTCTGAGCTTTCCTAGATGTTGCAACGACTTAATGTCATAGAGTAATACTAGATCTGCTTCCTTGAACATATTACTCTTGATGTGGTGGAATCCTGCCAAGATTCGGTCTTCCTCCATCAACAGTAATTGATTCAGTCTTTCTTGTATTGCACCTCGTTCTGTCATTTGTGTAATAGCAGCTACACGTAGGCTGGGTATTAAAAATTCTAAGGGCACTACTTCTTCTTGACCATAGACTAGTTTGAATGGTGTGTGGCCAGTCATCTTTTTGCACGTGGTTCTATATGCCAATAGTACTACTGGTACCTTGAGATCCCAATCGTCCCTGTTGACATTGCATATATTTGTCAGGCCATTTTCTAGAATTTTTTTGAAGGCTTCTACCATGCCATTTGTTTGTGGATGATACAATGTGTTTTCTTGGTGATGAACTTCAAACTCTTCTAGCATCGCTCGGATGGTGTTGTTTATGAAGTGCGTTCCTTGGTTGCTCATCAAAATTCTTGGGCACCCAAATCTAGTAATTACTTGTTCAAACAAAAAGTGTACAGTTGCCTCTCCTCTGCAATCTTTTACTGGTGCAGCTTCCGTCCATATTGTTAGGTATTCCATCGCGGTGATAATACATCTCGCCCTGGTTCTTTTGGTTGGTGGGTTAATGGGTCCCACGAAGTCTATCGCCCTGCCTGAAGTGTCACTTTAGGTTGTAGTGGCATCTCGTCCCTTCTGTTGGGTTTGCCTACCCTTTGACAGACATCACACTGCTGACTGTATTCTTTCGAGTCTCTGTGGATTGTTGGCCACCATAATCCTGCACGTAGAACCTTCTGCGCAGTATCTTTTCCTGCATAATGCCCTCCTGCTATTTCCTCGTGGGCTTCAGCTAAAATTCTTGGTCGTTCATGGTCTAGTACGTATCTTCGTAAGATGTTATCTGTGCCCATCTTGTATAGATGTACTGCGATCAATTGATAGTTAGTTGTGCGGACTACCAGGTTCATCTTCTGCGCAAGGGTATATTCTTGCAGTGCAGTACATGTCCTCAAGTACTAGATGATCTCTGGGAAGAAATCATCAGCAATATGTACTGAGAATAGTTGTGTATCTGGAAAGTTGTATTCTAAATTCGTTGGTTCCTCTCCATTTGTGACCCTCAATAGGTGGTTAGGTCCTACATTYAGTTTTCCTGGTTTAACTATTACCTCAAAGTCAAATTCTTGAAATAGAAATAACCATCGACAGATTCTCCCCCCCAACATTGGCTTGTTGACTAGGTATTTCAGGGCTGAGTGATCTATAAACATCTTAAAGTGTTTTCCCAATAGGTAATGTCTATATTTCTGTAGTGCATAAACCATAGTTGGGCCTTCTCTTTCTGTCGTGTTACAATTTTTTTCTGAGTCTGATAATTTTCTACTTGCGAACGCTATGGGGTGATCCAAGTCTCCTGCTCCTAGTTGCACTAAGATAGCTCCAAGTGCTATCACTAATGCATCTACATGTACATGGAATGTCTTCTCCCAATCTGTAAATACCAATATTGGTGCGGTGACCATATTTTCCTTCAGGGTATCTAGACCGTGTTGGCACTCGTCATTCCATTGATACTTTGTATACTTCCTTAATAGTTTTTCCATTAGCGTTGTAATTTGCGCGTAGCCTTTGATGAATTTCCTGTAATATCTCGTATGTCCTAACGTTGCTCTTAGTTGGCGGACTGTTTTTGGTGCTGGTAGATTAACAATGACTGCGATTTTGGTCGGATCCACTAGCAGACCATGTCTGCATACTATGTGTCCCAATAGTATCCCAAATGGTGTTCAAAATATGCATTTCTTGATATTCAGTGATATCTGACACTGTCTCAATCGTTCTAGCATTAGTCGTAAAACTTAAACACGGTTTTTCAATGGGCTATAGACCGTCCAATCATCCAGGTATACTTCGAGAAATTGGTGGACGAATTCCTTAAATGATGCAATGACCACTCTGGAAAATATCGCAGGTGCATTCTTCAGTTCGAACGACATGAATGTATACTGATAAGATCCCCATTTTGTCGTGAACTTGGTTTTGTGTCTATCCTCATGTGTTATCTTAATCTGATGATATCATGAAAATCCATCGATGAATGAGTAGGCTTCATGGCCTCCTACGTTCTCGAGTACTTCGTCCGTGAATGGTGTGGGGAATGGGTCATGTAGGCATGCATCGTTCAACTTCCTCAAGTCGACGCATATCTTGATCCCTCTTCCCTATGTCTTGTCCTATACTACCATAGGGCTTATCCATTATGATTCTTTGACTAGTTCGATGATGCCAGCCTCGAGCATCCTATCGATCTCGTCTTTAACTTTATTTTATAGATAGGGTTTAGTCTATATGGTCGTTGTTTAATGGGTCTCGCATCAGATCTGAGTGGTATCTTCATTTCTCCTAATTCTCCAGCTATTCCTTTCATCTCTGTAAAGGTTGTAGGGAAAAGGTCGTTGTATTCACGCAACAATTCTATGATGCTTTCTAGTGTCTGTTTGTCCCAGTAATCTCCAATGCTGACCATTTTGGGTTGCTCGGCAGTCCCTATGTTAACCTTCTTTATCTTGATTGGCACGGAGATGACCTCTAACTCTAAGGGTGGTCCTTCCACATCTCTCTCGCCTTCGACTTCTTCGATCTGAATATCGCGCAGATCATCTTCATCTGGGGATTCCTCCTGTATGTGGTAGCATGACAGTAGATCCTTGATTGTCTACTTATTTCGTTGTTGTACCTCTGTGATAGCTTCTACTTTCGGTTCTTCGATGAATATGACGTTTTCGATCTGTTTCAGGGCCGTGTCTATGTTGGGGTTCTCATGCTCAAATGAGAAAGTGAATGTAAAGTTTTGTTGGAGTGTCGCCCATGTCTTGGTTTCTTTGCGCATTTCCTGGTCTGTATACCAATTCACTGGTATGCCCTCTAAAGTATGAATGAAGTGGTGAGACCATTCCGCCGGTGGCATCACTTTCCACCGTATTTTACATGCCTCCAAGTGTCTTCCTGGTGTGCCTAGTCCGTCATATTTCTGGTGTTTGTTACCTGTATGTTCTGTGTCGAACCTTATGCGCAGTAATCGCTTACATTGGTACCAATCTGTGATAGTCTCTTTGTGTGCACCCCACCATCTTGCGGGTGTAGCTGTTAGTGCTAAATATAGTGCTAGCAATCTCTGGTTTTCTAATACTTCGTCTTCATATTGTGTCAAGAAAGTTTCCAAATCATTTAGCCCATGAAAACTGGGGGGTTCTTTGATCTATGTGCCAATCCACCTTACTGTGCGGTCTATTATGGCACACCTTATTGTGGATACTTCGTGTAGTATTTGCTGGCAGTTTTCTAACCTGGTGTCTGAGTCTGTTGTACATGAAGTAATGCTCCGCCAACTGAGTACCCCATCCGCAGTTGGGTTTATATAGTCTACATCACGTGCAGTTGTTCTGTACAACTGGTCGATCTCTTTTAAATCCAGACAAGTGGGTTCTATGAACCTCTCTCCTTCTAATGGGTCAAGTGGGGCTATGAGCTTGTAGTCCCCCAACTCAAATATCATTTTTATGGTTTTTAAGTTAATTATGGCCTGGTTGTCGAACACCCAATCCAGACCAAGTAGCATCAGGTAAGGTGTTGTGTCATCTACTATATCAATGAATTCAAAGTCTGCCTTAGTGCGCACACCATCTAGATCTACCGTCACTCCTTTCAGTCTGCAGATTGGTAGGACTCTATGTTGATTTGCTAGCTTTAATTGAACAATTGAGTATCCCAGTGTAGGTTCTCCCATGCATTGCCATCTAGATTTTGGTAGTACATTCACTTCGGATCCTAGATCTAGTATAATATCTCCCATATTGAAATCCCGAATGTTATCATTTAATCTAAATTCCCTATTTGTTCTTCTTCTTGTGTGTAGGTGGTTGACAGTTTTCAATTATGGCTTCTGTTTCGTCTCGCCGGTACATTTTTCTAGGATGTCTTGCAATATTTCGATAGATGAAGGATCACTTAACATTTTGAAGCAAGCTTGCAAAAATTCTTTGATCGTACTTACTTGTTCCTCGGGTTGTATTCTGTTAGTATGGTCCAGTGATGGCAGCATTTCGTATTCCGGAGCTTCCCTATTCTATTGTGCAGACAGCGCAATGTTCTCCTTCTGGAATTATTGTCGGGCTTCTATAAAGGTCTCCTTCTCCTTATGCGTGTCAAACTGCTTCTTGGGGTTGGTGTTCTTCTTTACCCATTGGTTCCTGTTGAACTACGTCATTTCTTGTTTTCATCCCTCCCCGAGTGACTATGTTGATGTTCCATCTGTCATCCCTTGATTTGGATGAAATCCACTGAACATTCTGGTTATTTTGATTCATTTTTTCCTGGATCTTTACAAGTAATGTCGGGCATTCCTCTGTATCATGGTCCAATGCGTGACAATACATACAAGTCGTTGGTGGCAGTGGGCACTCCCATGCGTAATGTCCTGGTTGTTGGCAATTGTGACATGTAATAGGTCCTTTACCACGTCTGAAACCTCCTCTGGCTCGTCATGTTCCTCTATAAGCTGTGCGGTCACCTCGCGGCGGGTTGCACTGTGGTCCCTGATTATACTACGCGGTATTGTACTGGGGCTATGTTGGGTTGTACTACAGCTGCGCATTATTGTAAGGTTGCGGTGCAGTATTATATTGTTGTTGTGCAGTGTTGTGCAGTGTTGGGGAATGATTGAACTGTGGTGTTTCCTACCCGGTCATCATTTTTGCATGTACCATGTATGTGTCTGATGTTCTTTCCTACATCGGCTCCATAGTTCTACATTCTTTGTCGTTATGGCCAACTGACTTGCAAAAGGTGCAATATGAGTTCTCTGGAACTATTTGGTATTTCCGCATCATCGTAGAGTGGTAAGGGTCGTGACTCGGTTTCTTTCATATTTCGCACCATAATCCTCCCTGTGGTAGTGGGTTTGGCATCCCTGTCACCATATACTATGTGAATGTTGGGCATTCATTCTTATGGTGTCCTTCTGTCCTGCAGGTAGTGCACCAAACAACTTCTCATTTGTCCTTGTTCTTATTCTGGTTCAGTTGAAATGTTAAGTTCTTCAGATCCTCCTTCAGTTCTTTGATAGTCGGGTCCATCTACTAGTACTGATTCTCTTCCAATTACAAGGTTGCCTGCAGAGCCTCTGCCTACATATGAAACTTTTGTTGTCGTAATGGATATTTTAAGTGTGGGAGTAGTGAGTTGACAAACAGGTGTCGGTGTTGCATATCGGTCATAAGGTATTTTAACTTTCCTTTCAATTGCTTGAATCTCTGATCAATCTCCCATACCGATTCTCCTGGTTTCTATCTTATTTCAATCATCTCATTCATGTATTGATCTTCTGAGCTCAGCTTCTAGAACTCATTTATCCATAGTTTCTTAATGTTGTCTAGTGTCCTTGTCATTCTGGGAACATTGTTGCTGTCTATACTCATGTACCAGTCTAGTGCACGATCCCTTAGCATGATCGCAAGCTACGTGAGTTTGGTGTCTTCATCAGTGATTTTCTTTACTTCCCAGATCTTTGCACAAATGAACATATGCTTCTCAGGGTTTTCTGTTGCTTCTCCTTGAAACTCTAGTAATCTGATAGTAGGATCGTGTCTTGTCATTCCAAATACTAGGCTACTCCCTCCTCCATGTAGTGTASATACTTGACTAAGGTTACCTGAACTGGCTCCTCCAGTTGTTTCACTTTGTGTCGATGTACTTCCTTCTATCGGACTTCCTCCGAAATTTGGTTGTCTAAATGGTGGTGTTCTTTTTGGTGTATTGGTCGCACATGGGTTTATGGGTTCCACACTGACATTGATATTGAAGGGATGGTTGTCTTCTCCTCCTGTTCTTGGGGATCTTCTTTTCCTCTCATATGCGGTGCGCAAGATTTCCTCAATTTTCTCCACAACCCGGAGATCCTCTACCTCTTCCTCTTCGTTGGCCAAGCCCTCCCTCTCGGCTACGGATCTCTTCTTGGTATTCACCTTATAGTGGTAGAGTGCTCCGCTATGCATCGTTCCTGATGATGCCAATATCCACTTGATCTGGTCGTCATCCATCAATATCGGGTCCAAGGGTTCCTCCTCCTTCTTCTCTATATCTTTCCCTCCTTCCATTCCTCCTCTCTTTGTTAGTGCTTCCCCCCTTTCCCCATGCGCGCAAGGAAGTCTAGTTGTCTGATTCCATTGTCATTACACCTTTGTTATATAGCAGTATCTTAATGGAAGTATATAGTGATTGAATGCACCTTCCTACGGGTCCTCGTAGGAAATCTTGCTCGGCTGCGTTGTATGACTTTGTTGTGTCTACCTCAAATTCTGTGATAAATCCTGCCACAATATTGTCAAGCCAAAAGTCGACTGCGCGGGTGAATTTGTTGTTCACCTGCTGCAACTATTGGATCTGTACTGGATTCCAATCTAGCTGTCGAATCTGGTTCGTCGTGTGGTTATCCTTTAACCTTAAGATCCACTCCTGTAGTAGATGTGGAAAATCATAGAAAAAGACTTTGTGTAAATCCGCAAATACGTATTTATACAGGTATTTACGCGGTGTGATCCTAGGGTTTCTATTGTATTTCTATGCAAACTCTAGCTCTTTAGTTCTCAACCAGCCCTCGATTTCTTCTCTCGTGGGGTTCCAAGGTCTCAACATCCCCTTCTAACGTCTCATTGTTCTTCCTTCGGTTCTTTATTCATTCCATCTCTTCTACTCGGTCCTTTCTTGTTCCTCTTAACATGGCAACGGAACCATTTATTGGTTTTATCATTTCCCTTCTTGGGTTGTCTGAGTTATTGACCCAGGGTTCATGTCATTTGGGGTTCCAACAAAGCCTCTAAAACTATCAGCCCTCCTGGTAAACCAGAAGGAAACACAGCACCTAGAAGGTACTGCACAGTCTCACCCGAGATAGCTCTAAATGGGTGGTTGTAAGACTCAGGTGTTTACAGCCTAGGACAGAGTAGGGGATAGGGGTTTCTTGATTAAGGCCAGATACCATGATTTGTAAGGGAAACTACTTATTCCTTGGAGTTGCATACGCATATCCCACAGTTTAATTTAAGCAAAGTATAAACAAATTCATAACAATGTGTTAACTCATTCATCAAGCTTAACCATTAATAGTTGAAAGAAAGAAGAGACATGCATACATTCGACATATTACAGGAGTATTACCATGGTTCACCCCCTCCTGGGCTACGTCCACAAAGATTTGGCTCTTGGCTCTTGTATTATGATAGTTTTGTACTTCTTGCACCTCGCACTTACAATTCTCCTCAAAACTGGGTAAGATCTATGTGAGGCGAACTAGATCGCAACAATCTCCACAGCCTGTGGTCTAATCCTCATATCTACCTTCCCTCGTATCTCCTTTGCTCAACAGCTTACAAAATCGGTTCATAACAACAAATACAATATCATCCATCCGCACAATAAATCAAACAGTAACAACAACCACCCTTATATGATACTTTCATATCTATATTTATACATTTCGGGCTCTTCAGTCATGTACAGAATATTATCAAAACCCTAACCCTTCTTACGTTAGGTCTTTCTCACATGTGCGTGTTGTTCTTCCTCCAATTGTCGCTTTCCTTTGTGCACGTTTTCTTGCATGCGCACGTGTTGTTCTTTTGCCAGTTGTTACTTTAGTTTTTTGCACGCTTTCTTTCCCACGATCGTTCTTCTTTCCCCTTCGACCTGGTGCCAACAACTGTTATAAGAGAACCTTGACCCTTTTTTGTAAACTTACAATGGGATTTTGCCCAAATTTGTTTAACAAATAAGAAAGTATTTATATAGATGTACTATAAAAAAAAATTGAAGTGAATATTGTAACAAAATTTATCACAAAGATTTGGAAGTAACATAACAAAATTCATGAAGATACAATATACTAAAAATGAAGTTTAATTGTAACAATAATAATAAAAGAAGTATATCTTACCATATAAGGTGGACATGTTGAATTCTTTTCTTTTCTTTCAATGTTGGTATAACTATACTAATTTGTTGTGCACTATGGAAAATAACTAAGCATCACATTGAAGAAGTTGTGACCTTGGTAAACTTTTCCATAAAAACACTTTATCTTGCATATGTATATGGAAATCCATTGTTTGTTGCACCCCCAAATGGAATATATAACTATGTGATATGGCTTCTTGGGCAACATTTTCTATAATTCCTTATAATCACTACATGTGATAGAATATGATGCATTATGCATCCCATCATAAACATAACTATCCATTTCCTCGTCAATCTAAAAGTTCTGCAATTCTATAGTTCTTTCTAGACAAAATGTGGCATTCCTCATTAATATTTAGAATGATTTTGGTACATTGTTTCTCTTATATAAATGGATTTAAGGTTGGATAAATAACCAAATTTAACACACCCCACTCACAATTATAGATTATAATTTCAAATAAAATAAATACTTACCTCCTTTTCAAAAGCCTTGAAGTGATCATCAAGAATTTCCTTTGTTGGATGGTTAGGGTTTATTCATTCTACTTCTATCCATGTATTGTAATTTAAACCTCACATCATAGCTTCCTTCATTATAGCATACACAACACTTTTTGGTTTTCATGATAAAAATTGCAATAGTTAAAAGAATTAGGATTTTAAACAATGTGGGAATTAGTGGAAGACGTGTGATTAATTTAATGTAATAAAGCAATTACTCAAATAAAAATAACTTATAATACAAATGCATTGGTCAACCTCTTCAAGTTTATATCTCCTCTCATTATTCGAATTTATGAGTGGAACGAAATAAATAAGAAACTAAATACAATAACACATAGATATGAAGAAGAAGAACAGATATCCAGTGAGCAATAACTTTTATTGAATAAATAAAATAGGTTGAAACTGTAAAATTGCAGAACTAAAAACAACTTGCTCGAATGGTGGTAGCTATCTCTGGGAAGAGATGTGGCTAATACGTGCATTTATCTGAGAAAAATTATTACAGTAAGGCTCCAGAGGCCTTTTTAACATTACTCGTGAATGCCAAAACCCTAGACACCCAAAAACCTAACCCTAGGAGATGAAACGCCAAAAGTTGTGTGGGCCCCGATGGGAAAGTTGGTACCTCAACTTCCCGGGGTCGTAACTTTTGTGTACGACCTTCATTTTAGGCGTGTGATAGCCCTTTGGAAAGGTATTTTCAAAAAATACACATTATGCCATCAAAATCGAACTCTATATACAATTTAACTATGGCAAGCCAAAAAAAAACATTGTTTAGGGCCCAAAATGGCCATGGAAGTACAAAAAGATGTACTAGCATGAAAACTTCCAAAATAAGCCAGTTGGATTAGGTGGGTGGCCACCAATATCCACCTGGAAGATGTGTAGGGATTCATACATCCCCAAAAGTGTAGAACCCACAATTACAAATAATTACAGAAGAACGTGTTGAACTAAAATTGTCAAAAGGAACCAATTGGAATAGGTGGGTGGCCACAAATATCCACCTACATCAGTCGTCCCCCCTTAGGAAGCAATGGTATCCATTTCATTGAGTTCCCCCTTCAGGTGAGGAAATTTCTTCTGAATGTGGCCCTAGGTGAGCCATTTGCCTTGGTGTAGGAGGTTCCCTGCCTTGACAACTCGATAAAGTTGGATCCTCTACTAGCGAGTGACCTTGACCTATGTGTCCACTATCTGATCAATGAATGCATGTTCCATGCAGTCAGGGTTGAGTTCTATTAATGTCAATTGTTCTGTGATCTCTTAGGTTTCCAATAATGGTGGAAAATATGGTCGGAGGAGGTCCACATTGAACATTGGGTGTAAGCCAAGGAAGGGGGGAGTGTTGAGATCAAAACAATTGTCTCACATAGCCTTGGTGATAGTGTAAGGCCCATAACAAAGTGGATGGAGCTTCTGATGGGGCCCTATAAGGATTTATTTCTGCAAATGTAACCAAACCTTGTCTCCAACCTGAAACTTATGCAGTACCTGGTGTTGATCATGGCACTGCTTGTACTTAAAATTGGCTTTCTACAAAATTTCATGGACCTGTTGGTGGATGTGTTGAATCCCCTCAATGAATCTGGTGGATTTTTCAGCCTCAGACTGAACATGGGAATATTGTTTCTATGTGTTTGTAAGAGGTAGTGCAACATCAATGGGATGCAAGGGTTGGAGTCCCAACCCCACCTAAAATGGGCTATGGCCGGTGGAGCTATGGAGATCTCTATTGTAGTTGTGTTGAACATAGGGAAGACTCTCATCCCATGTATGTGGATGCACAATTCACAGGATGTGCACAATCATTTGATTTATGACCTCTGTATGGACATCGGTTTGAGGGTGGAAGACAGAGGATTTAGTGAGCTTGGTGTCTAACAGTGGCCAGAGACTCGACCAAAATGTGTTGAGGAACCTTTTGTCCCAATCAAAGATGATGGTTTGTGGTATCCCAAAATGGACCCACACTTGTTCGAAGAATAGCTTGGCAGGATCTAGTGTTGTGATGCTCTTCTTACACGTTGTGAGAATGGTCATGTTTGAAAACTGATCAACCACCACAAATATGCAATAATTTCCTTGTTTAGTGCATGGAAGGCCAGACATGTAATCCATCAATATAGATTCCCAAGTCCTCTCAAGAGTAGGAAGAGGGGTGTATAAGCCTTGCTTCTTGATGGTTGACTTGGAAATGGCACAGGAAGTGCAAGATCTTATATACTTGATGACATCATGTCGAATTTTTGGCCAATAAAAATGTTTCTGTAGAACAACCATAGTTTTATCCATGCCAAAATGTAATGCCATCCTGTTGTAGTGAGCCTCCCAAATCATCTTTGTATGCTCACTTGCAGGAACATAGAGGTGGCCTAGATGGCATAACAGTTTGTCATGAATGTGAAAATCGGTGACATTTGTGCATGTACCAAAGAGCTAATAGGTGGTGGTGAAGTCAGGATCTTGCTGATAAAGTTGGGGCCACTCAGATGCCTCATTCCCATAGGAATGGAGCACGGTGGTGAGTGCAGCCACGGGAGGTCGACTAAGGCAGTCAGCGACACGATTTGTGCTCCCTGCATAATACTTGATGTTGAAATGGAACTATTTCATGTATGTGGACCATTTATGATGGTGGTCGTTTTGCTACTTCCCCTGTGTTTGTATGAACTGCAAAGGTTTTTGATTAGTGTGGATGATTGTCTCCTTTTCCAGAATATAATATTTCCATTGACGACAGGCTTGTACAATGGAACACATTTCCTTATCATGGGTGGGGCATTTTTGGACAGTATCTGAGAGTGTCTCACTATGGTATGCTACTGGATGATCGTGTTGAGTGACAACTGCACCTGCAGCATAGTCAGATGCATCAATCTCAATATCGAATGGTTGTTGTAGATCGAGTAAGGAGAGTACTTGAGTTGAGCACAAGTGATTCTCGGATAATCAAATGCTCATTTTTGTCCCTTCCCCCACGCAAAAGTTTCCTTGTTGGGGCTAGACAGTCACATATGACTTGGATCTTAGATGGATCCACATGTACCACATGTTCATCAATAATGTATTCCAAGTATTGGACCCTATTCATGCCAAAGGATCATTATTCCAAGTTGGCATATAACTTGTGTTGTTGCAGAGTGCTCAAAACCTGTTGAATATGTTGCATGTGCTCCTCCCAAGTTTTGTTGAAGATGAGGAAGTCATCCAGATATACTAACACAAAAGAGTTGGTGAAGGGTCTCAATACATCATCCATCAACCTCATGAAATTTTGTGGGGCTTTGTTAGGCTAAAGGGCATGCCCATCCATTCAAAGAGACCTTCTTTAGATTTGAAAGTTGTCTTCCATACATCAATCAGTTCGATGGGAACCTGGTGGTAGCCAGACTTTAGGTCAATCTTGTTGAAGAACTTAGCCACCTTGAGTTGGTGAATAAATTCATCAATTCGGGGAAATTGGTATCGGTTCTTGACTATGATTTTGTCTAATGCTATGTAATCAATGCAAAGCCGCCAAGTCCTATATTTCTTATGCACCAGTACAATTGGGCTTCCACAAGGGGAGGAGTTGAGTCTGATGTGCCCCTTTTGAAGCAGTTGTTGGATCTGACACTTGATTTCTTCATTTTCCATCAGTGAGCGATGATAAATTGGTCCATTAGGCATAAGCGCACCGGGGGTTAGATCAATTAGATGCTTGACTTGGCAGTGTGTCGATACCCCTGTGGGTGAGGAGAAGATGTCTCTGTACTCTTCCACAATTTTTTCCACTTGTTTCTGCTGCAAAGAGAGGCTTTGTGTAGAGGTCATGGATGTGGCAGTGACTTATGATTATTGTAAGCACATATCACAAAGAAGACAAACCTCCTAGTCTATGAAATGACCTTACTGAATTTCTTAGCAGAGATTAAAGAAATAGCGGTAGGCGGCACTACCTCTGGTATCATGTACAATTGTCTACCCAAAGTAATAATAACACTATGGGGTCTAGACTCATACACAACATGCGTAACACACCCAACCCCTTAAAACAATTTTTGAGGGATGGGGCATCAAAATTTCACTTTACTCCATCATATTGTATTCACTTCTCAAGATCTCCATCACTTTCTACTCTTCAAGAGATTTCCAACCATTGTTACCATGCTCAAATCCGAGCTCTATATTGGATGTTATTCCCTTCCGAAGTTCTGTGAGCTTCATTGGTCAAAGCCCACGTGGCACCCACTTAGGGCTGTCTCATTCATACTATCCCAATGTTCCCTAAAGTCCTGGAGCTCCCTAGTGCTCCTACATCCATGGTGGAAATCCATCCACCACTAAATCCACCGACGGGACTTCGTCCTCGTTTAACATACAGGGTTACAAGAATTTGGCATTCGGCACTTTGGTATTGAACACCCCTTTTTCTTTCTATGCCCATATCCTTCTAAGTGTCTAAATCCCAAACGCCCAAAGGATCCCGAAATATTTCTACGTGGCTCCAGCCTTCGGCCTTTTTGGCTTATCTAAATTACTACACCCCAAACCCCCAAAGTTATGAATTCCTAAACTCTAGAACTGTCCACCATTACATGTGATGGTGCATTGAATGCAGAGGAAAGGACAGGTGGGTCCCGAGTACTCCAACCATTATTCGGCCAAGCGAGTATGTGTCAAGGGGATGACATGTGGCAAGGAACAAAGATTACATCTGGACCTATCAATGGGAGACACATGTCATGTTCCAGTGGACACATAAGGTCTGCAAAAAGAACAAATCAAGGTGACACATGGCATGTCGAACGTGGCTTCACGTCACCCTAGGTGACATCAGTATGTCATGTCACTCTGGACTGACAGCTTTCCAATGCACCTTAGATCTCACAGTCGAGATGTGTCCACGTAGATCCATATATCTACAGCCTCCATTTCTTCGCAACTTCAGCGTTCGGGGGTTACGTTTTGTAATACCCTCTTTACTCCTAGAGTGGTCAATGCCAGGCTGACCATCATCTAGATCCAATGGTCGAGAAATATCCTAAAGAATCCTCGGATCGACGGTCTGTGTTACTTTGAGAGTTCGACGTTTGGAGGTTCTAACTATTTAACGCCCTTTCTCTCCCAGAGTAGGACTTCACCGAAGTCCTATCCACCAATCCTTCCACTAGTTGTTTGGACGACTGGGAGAGGTTCTCATTGGACTCCCCAGATCAACGGTTCATAACTCTAGCTCCAGGGTCCCTCGTCTCCAGTGTTAGGCCACTCCTAGAGGGACACATGTCAACCTGAAACATGCTAGCGAGATGTGTGGTACACATCTATTTTCTCTGCCACAAAACTGCCACCCATGGCATCACTGTTCCTTAACACGTGGACCCCCCAACGTGCTCTCAATGTGATATGCACGTCCCCACTATTAGACAGCTGAGATCGATCACGAAATATCCAAAGATCGATAATCCACAATGCTTCGCAACTCCAAAATTCAAACATTTTGGTGTTATAACACCTTTGTTCTCCCGAAGTGGTCAATGTTGGAATGACCATGACATAGATCCAACTGTCGAGGGAGATCCTAAATACCCTCATATCTATTGCTCATCTTACCTCATGACCGAGAAGTTGATTGGGGTTTATCAAGGGGAAAAATCCCATGATTACAAGTAATTGACTGCCAGTCGTCGGTCATTCGTCAAGTTATTGTTCCTACAAGTCGCCTTCAACGCATTTGAACGTGCAACATTCATTCTCCCTGGAGTCCTGAACCGCTTAGCTCCTATTGGGCGTAGCACTAGGTTCTATCGTTCTAGTCATATGGGGTTTTCGACAAGTTTCGATGGCTACACCCTTAGCTCTAAGTCAAAATATGGTTAAGGCAATGAGCATGAGCCCACGGTTACTTGGATGACGGGTTTGAAGGAAGCGCCCTCCATTCATAGAAGTTGGGTTCTAAAATAGGGAAAGGTATTTTTGAAGAATCCACGAGACTGTAGCAGTCTCATAGATTCTGCCCCGACTCTAGGACTGTGAAGTTGATCCCTGGAAAAAAAATACCTTGAGGATTTCCCAACCAGCCTAGAGGCCACACTTGTCATCTTACAACCATTTGAAAAAGACAGTTTACGGAAGAACAATAAGCACTATTTCCATCAATTTCACGCAAGGAAAAATTTATCACAATTACAAACATTCAGATCATGCATTTCCATTCAAGTGAACATAGTAAATGAGATACTTATCTATTATAGTCGATCACTGACTAACTGACTGTGGGTGTTCGCCTTTCCACCCAACCATCGGCTTAGAGGTATTCATTCTTAGCACTTTGGCCACCCCCATGCCAAGCCATGATATCACTAGGGAACTTTTGTAGTTTCTCAGAGACTCTCTCTCTCTCTCTCTGTCACAATCTCTGCGAGGTTTATCAGATGCTCCCTCAGCATCAAGCTCGCGATCTTCTGCTCAAGTCATGTCTTATGTAATTTCTCAGAGATCTTTTCTCTTGTTCTCTCCAGTAACCAGAACATCTTTATCAAGATTCCTGATCTAAAAATGAAGAAGACTTGTATTCTTGAAAATATTTGCAAGTTAAAATTTTATGTGTTAAAATGCAAATGGATCAACTTTGCAACACAACTTTAATAGGATTTACTCATTCAAGATGCATATAAATAGCAGCAAAATCAGTGAACAGAAAACACATAACACAACAAATGATAAAGGAGTTCACCCCTCTCT
>SNQJ01S0018946.1:100049-126412 GCA_010110895.2 Picea sitchensis
TTTTCATCAGTTGCATCTTCACAAAATAAATCTGGAAACGATTAATCACCCTTCTGAGTTTTAAGGATGCATGGATAGGTCCAACCTTGTCGGAATGTTTTAAATCCTTGACAAAGGAGAAAACAAACATATCCTACCTTCCGGCCCTCACCTGTTGGTATATCTGGTTGGAGAGAAACTCTGTGATTTTTTAGCATATTCCTCCTTCTGCTATTTCGGTAACCATAAAAACTATGGGTGCCCTCAAATGGAAGTCCGGTATTCAGAATCCTCTACAAACATGTACATGTGATTTAGACGGGATACACACTAGCTTGTTTTTATGGTGCAGCTCGGTCTGATGGAAAACAATGTGGTGCAGGGGGGTTCCTAAAAACACATGAGTCCTTTGTTATTAGATGGTTGATGAATTGTGGGGAGGGTACTGATACCAAAGATGAACTTATGGGAGTCTGGGAAACACTGAACTTAACACACCACCTATCTTATCCTAAGCTACAGATCCTGGGCGATTCAAAGGTGGTCATAGATTGGCTAAATAAAAAAGGAAGATTACAAGCATGTGTTATTGAAAGATGGAAGATTAAAGTGCTGAAATTAATCAAAGAATTTTAGGAAATAAGATTTCAGCATTTATATAGGGCACATAATAAGGAGGCAGACACCTTATCAAAGCAATCATATCAGGAACCCGAAGGAAGAATCTCCTTTTTCCGCTGGCATAATGGCATGGAAGGCCCCAGAGAACACATCCATTTGTTCTAGTGTTGCTACATCTTTTTAGACTATGTTTTTTGGCGCTTTTGTTGTTTCTTTATCACTGAGCAGATAGCATGTATAGCCAATCTATAATGGCTAAGTTTTTTGTCTTGCACTCTCATCATAGTTTTTTTTTTTGTTTTTTTTTGGAACTATGGCAATATATCTCATGTAATATCTAAAAAATATGCATGGACAATGGTCATTTATTTATATTCAAGTGACCCACGTGATGTAAAAAATTATATTCCTAATATAATTAAGAAATTTTCTTTTTGGAAAAAGCTCATTGAGGTGAGGAAATTCTGGGTACGAAGAATTCTCTATAGTTAAACTCACACAATTCCTAAAGGATTATCACATACAAGACTCCCAGTTGATCAACCTTGTTATGTTGGAGAGGCACCTAGACTAGCACCCCCAAAACCCCTCAGGATATGGTGTGCAAGGGTCTAACTACCACGCTCCCTTGGTGAACACAATCACACTCAACAGTGGTGTCCCAAGGGCCCAAGAAGAATACAAGTAGAGAAGAAAAATGTGATCTTTAGTACCGCATGATGGGAGTACACTCCCATCCCCTTAGTCCACTCAGAACAAGTTAGAGCAACCAATAATTTACTCTAAAAAGTACACAATTTAGAATCACATATTTCGTACGCAATTGGTAAAATATCAAAACATTTCCTCCCGGGTCAACCAACCCTCTCTAAGGTAGAAAATTCTTTTGTAATCCTCCCCAGGTGTAATAACATTTCCAATATTTCTCTCTTGGACCTCTATCTTCCCTTACCAACTCATGCAAAGAGAAATTGGGATTAAGAGTTAAATTATGATTGTCAAGACAAGGTAAAAGTAAGTTACAACTCATTCCCTTGGCCCTTTTACTTAGTTAACTTTAGTGGTCATTTTCTCAAGTTTTCCCCTTCCCTGGGGCTTCCTAAGCTCTAGGAAAAGGTGTTCATCCTCATTGAGATATGAGCCCTTTCCCTTGAGTTTGTTTCCACATTTCTCCATCAATGTCTCAACCTGTAACAAATTAGTCCTTCTGATAATACTAATGCACATGCAACATCATCTTAAACATTATAAATCAAAAGCATCATAACAAGGAGGTACATCAACATGGATGTTATTCAACAAGTGATATAAAAATCCAACCATATTTTTTTATTTTCTTTGGATCTAGCGGAATCGACAACTAGATCATGCTTGTACTCGCGTGACACAGGGTCGATTCCAACCACTACCACTATAACCTTTAAGCGTGCTCACTCTACCCCACACGCAGCACACAAGGTAAGTCGAAGTTTTGAACCGGTGACCTCACATAATGGAGTGCCTTAACAATGCACTCCATTATCAGTTGATCTACACCCTAGGGGCATATCCAACCATATTGTTACAAGGAATGGTCATGTTCAATAATTATCAAACAACACCAATGTTACATATCCATTATTAGGAATATCAATGATAAGTAAATCATCAACAAGGAATATCAATGCTCATCACAATCCAAACAATCACATGGATATCTATGTCCATCATAACCAATCATTAACATAAAAGAAGCAACTAAGGGATGATGAGTCAATAACATTGTATCCTTATCAATCAAAATTAAAAATAACAAGCCAAACATTGAGGTGCTACATAAATTATTTAAAAACACACATATTTACATTAAAAACAAGAAAAAAAATTAAATAATGTTGTTTATAACAAAAACTTTACAAAAATATAAAAAGGAAATCAAAACATTAAACAAAGTATAAAAAAAATTATATGAAAGAAAATCAACAATGCATAAATCAAATTTAAAACCGAAATAAAAACAATTTAAAAAAATATCTAAAAACAAAAAAAAAAATTGTGGGTGGGCAAAGGTGGTGGGTGGTGGGTGGAAAAGGTGGCGAGTGGTGCGTAGAGGAGAAGTTGGGTGATGGATGAAGTGGAAGCAGTGGTGATAGGTGGTGCACGTGAGGGAGCGTGGAAGGGATAGGGTGTTGGAAGGAATGAAGGGATGTGTGTTATAACCCAAAAGTTGTTCACCTAGAACAAAATGCTAGGTTTGTTGAAATACACCACATATAGTACGGGTACCATGTATTTTTACCCACTTTTACATCATTTTACACTATTATAACTTAAAGAACCACATTTCCTAAAGTCCTTTTCATTTCCTAAAGTCATTTTTATTCTTTTTTGACTTTTTTCTTTAAATTATCTAGAAAGAAAAATAAAATGAAAGAAAATATAAAAAGCAAAATAAAATGAAAGAAAATACAAAACCCCTAAATGTAATGGTTAAATTTGATGCATTCAACAAATAATATTTTATTATCATGACCGTGTCAAGGATAACCATTGTTTTTTTTATAAATTTAAGAGGCTTCCCCATTTCTCATATCATCCATCAAAACTAGGTTCATGTTGTTTGATTTTCACCATAGATCAACACCCATTGTGTTTGAGAGAGATATCTAGGAAACCGTTATAGCCACTTTCATCCATAAGGAGAGGAATCAAATCACACAGTCAGGAAGTAAAATAACCCTCCCAGGGAGGAAGCCAAGGAGTCCATCTTCTCTAAGAAATCCTCTACATGTGTAAGTAAATTTGCTTTCCATTGCATAATGAAGGATTCTTTCATTCTTTCATAAGATTCTCATTTTGAGTTTATTTGTTTTTGGCATTTCCATATTTCCATCATGAATGGTATGAGGTTAGAGATGGAATATTTCATTTAAATCTAGGGCTTCTAATTTTATTTCATTACTTTGTCTCTGATCTAACACAACCTCTAGATTAGGATATTTTGATAACCCTTGTTGTGCATTTCCAACAATAGATTGACAACTCCACTAGGAATATAAGCCATCTCTTGATCCTTAGTTATGGGTGTGTGGATAAACCCCATTACCTCTATTTTTCCTTTCATTTTTTTTATTTTTTTGGGGGCATTTTAGTTTGTTGTTACTTTTTGGACTATTCCCATAGGAAATGGGTGTCATAAAACCTTCAAATTTATCTCGAAGACCAGCTCACGGCAATTAGGAAGCTCCCAGGTGCCAACACACATTTTGGAGTCATTAAGTGCATTGACCACCACACTTTCTGGGTTGTTGTTTGTGTTGAACAATGAAAGAACAAGGGATAGTAACTACATTGCCAACTCATATTTCCATGTAAGTTTCTGCAAGGGCTCCATAAACTCATTTTTTTTATTTCTATGGTTTTATTCTAGTTGTTTGAGTGTTCTTTGGGACTTGTAGGTCTCTTTTTGAATAATCATGGTGTATCTAAAGTATTATCTTTAAGAATTTCATGGGATTGAGAAGGAAACCCTCTAGGGTTTCAAGTACCATTCCAGAGATTGATTTCTTTCATATTTTGCTTTCTAATTTTTATTATAGTATGCTTCGAATCATAATTCTATATTTTTGGCTAATCATTAGGCATCTCTTTTTACATAGGACTTGGATGAAGAAAGGCATACATTTGTGATCTGGTATTTGTCCTAGTGCTATATTTTTTGTGAGAATCCATTGCCTTCCTTTTTCCAGCATTCTTTTTTTCTTTCTTTTGCAATTGTAGATCGGATTTATTTGTTGTTTTAGTTAGCCATTCATATCAAATTTGAAAACCCTAATAGTGAAATAAAAGAGTTCCATAAAACCCTTAGTATTTTACTTACATTTGGAGGTTTTCTTTCTTAAAGTTGTTTGCTTATGAACCATAGTTTAAAGTAGATTGTTTTATTTTAAAATCTAAACGTTAGCAAGTCCATTTTAGTTTTGAAAGTTAGCTTAGATCAAGAAAGAGTCATTTCACTTCAATATTTCTCTTTGTTACTTACTTTCTCATTAGTTTAGATTTCATTTTCATTGCAATTTACTTTCATTTACAAGCATTTTTATTTGGAATTAGTCACACTTCAAGTGCACACATTCCACTCTTAAGTATATGCTTGGTTCATGCCGCCAAGCTCAACTTAATAATCAATTAATTACTCTAACACATTTAAGCCCACTTGGGCCCAAAAAGAATATTGTAGTTAAGTTAGGACTTTGGGGATATGCATCCAAATAATTCTCCTTAGTCATTTCACATTGAAATGTAGAAGTTGACTATTAGGATACTTTCAAAATCCTTTCTATTGGACATGGTCATAGCCTGTTTAGTAACAAGCATGCTCTTCAAAGTCGACAATGTCAAGGTTGGGACTGGATGTATGATTGAGACTCCTTGCTCTTTCATCATTGAAGATCCTTGAACTGTTAAATTTCATCTTCTTTAGAGTAAATTGAGCCTAAAATGGCCCTCATAAAACAAATATAATTGATGAGTTGGAATTCAAAAACTAATAGAATTTCAAGAAATTGGGTAATGATAATGTTCCTTGGAACTATAAAATTCAAAAATGATTATGTATCATAATTTTATTTGGGAATAATGAACTACCTATAAACCTCACCTTAATTAAGATTTTGGTAAGATCATCTAGAGATATGATAAATATTCTTGAAAAACTAAATATTAAATATTTTATATTATCACTACTTTCAATGTTTTTGAAAATAAATCTCACATAAATTCAAATCATAATGGAATCACTTCAAAATAAGACAAACATTTTATATTATTAAATACTTCAAAAGAAAAACTATATATAATAACTAATTATATAATATATAAAACAATGAATTAGATGTTTTAATAACTTTTGTATATAATATAATAATAATAATCTATTTTTAAGGTTGGCCCAGCCGGACACCAAATTGATGTATAAAACTTTCTTGTTTGTGGGACAAGGGACCCCCTTGATTTGACTGCTAAAGTTCACAAAGGTATACATACCCTACCCTACCCCCTCTTGTTATAATACTATATTATATAATATATAATATAACTCAAGAGTTGTAACTAATTGACTATATGATATAATATATTATATTACATAACTCATTAATTGTAACTAATATTATATAATTCAATCATTTAGTGTTTTTTTCCAGCAGAAAAATTCCTCGATTATATTGATAATATAATTTTTTACAGTGCCAGTGATTACAAAATATAGCTCTTTCTTCGGAGATGAAAACTTATGATTGGCTACGATCCAGTCCCCGGATAGAGGCCAATGATCAAAGCCAAAAAAGTGTACAAAAATGATGTCAAGTACTGTAATGTTGTCATATCTTTCTCATGCAAAAATGCAGAGATAAGTGCAGAAAAACATAAAATCAAAGTATACAAAATGTGCCCCGGAAATACAAGAACTGTGGGAGATTTAAAAGAAATTTATATGGATTGTAGGGCCCTCATTGTTATCGAGCCAGTGATTATAGGAAAGAAGGTCGGCTTGCTTCTGAAGAGAAATCTTTGAGTGGGCATCCTCTTTCTTATTATTTTCTCTCGGAGTGTGAAGTAGAGCGAGCTGCCTAAACTTTTGATGAAGCTCCCACAATCTGTCCATCCAACCAAGAAGGGAAGAAAAGTGTAGCTTACCTTTTGAGTTTAACTAGTCAATCATGATTTTAGAGTCCCCAAGAAGTTGGAAGTCGATAAGATTCAGCCTAGTGGCCAAGAGAAGGGAAGCCCAGGCCCCGATCAATTTTGCCTTTGTATTGGTGTCAGGGCCGCAATTTAGAGTCCAACAATAGAAATAGTTATTTGTAACCCGAATGTGACTCCCTACTCCACATTTGAGTCCATCTACATGACCAATGCCATCGAACGATCCAGTGGGCAGCCCCTCAAGGATTATTGTCTTGCGCCTATGCTTTCGAGAATTTTGTCTTCTGTGTAGGAAATTCCATCAGAAAAAGCGTCGAGCACTTTGAAAGCTACCGAGGAGGTGGAGGGTAACGCACTAGTAAAGATAGAATTATTCCTTTCTATCCACACAAACCATCATATGAATGGAGGGAGCGTGCGCATAATTTGATGTGTGTTTTTCCAAAGATTAAAACACTCCAGAAGCATGGGTATGTCCCAAATTTTTGAGAAATGCAGAATCTCAGAGATCCTAACCCAAACACGTTGTGTAAATGGACATTTAACAAATAGATGAAGTGTCGATTCCTCCTCCCTACGAGAGAGTGAGCAATAGCTTGGTCTGATCCATCCTTTTCTCCGAAGGATGTCCCAAGTATTTAGCTTGTTTTCGAGTGATAATCAGTTTAAGAGTTTTATCTTCATTGGAAAGTTCCAACCCCAGAAGTTTTTCCTCCAGCCAACTAAAGGACGCGGCCACTGTTGATTTGTGATGGCTACATAAATATTTGATGCAGTTAGGTGCCCAGAGGACTCACCTCTAGTCCAAATGAGATCATCCTCTCGCTCTTGAAGCTTTATACCTACTGACTGTAAGGAGAGGGTACAATGATCCCACTCTAAATCGAGAGGAAAAGGCAAGTCGAGATCCCCACTAGAGCGTCAGCAGTAGGTAATGGAATTTGAACCTCTCAAATTTTTTGCTTGGAATAGAAAATAGATATGAAGGGAGTGAAGAAAAGTGAGAAGCTGGTTTGAAAAAATTGCAGAGTCTCCCAAGCCCAGAATTCGATCCTGACCAAGGTGTATTGAGTGGCCAGTCCCCGGATTCCAAGAGATCTAGTGAGTTATGAGTGGAGTTGTCCACGCTAAATTCCTCCAAGTGTAGGAGGAAGAACTGGAGGTGGATGGAGGTGATCTAAGCCAAGCAACAACAGATGTATATGGGAGATATTTGTCCATGATGACAGAATGCCAAATCCTTGTGGTTGTTAACACACGCCAGAGTGTATTTGTTGCCAGTGCTAAATTGAAGAAGATATTATTTCTGAGGTCCCAACCACCCTTGTGTTTTGGCTTTGCAAGAGTATCCCAACTACTGAGATGAAGGCGTGGATTGGTTGAACAACCCTACTAGAGGAAGTTGTAGGAGATCTTGCGGAGTTTGTGGAGCACAGTCAAAGGGAGGACTGCCAATGCCATCTAGTAAATCGGTTGACCTTCCAGGACAGATTTTAGGAGAGTGAAACGTCCACCGAGGGAGAGCCAGCAGTTGTAACAATTTCCAATTCTTTTTTTCACTTTTTCTAGGAGCCAGTTCCAGTCAGCGATCCTGTAGGAGTCTTCCTTAATAAAATATTCCAAATTATTGAAACCTTCATACATATTCGTGAAAGTATGTGGGAAGTGTAGTTGGAGTTGATTTAGAATTTGATCAGAGAGATTTGAGTAATGGAAAGAAGACTTGGACCAATTTATTTGTAGACCAGTGGCCCTACAAAAAACAAGAAGAATGTTCTTGATTTCACACCATTCAAGTAAAGGGTCGTTTGTCAATATCAAGACATCGTCTACGAAAAGAAGATGAAGGATCTTTATCAGCCTTGAAACCTTTATCCCTGTCAAATTCCCTTGTGATTGCCCAAGTTTTAGTAGAAGGCTCAGACCTTCCATGACTAAAATAAAAAGAAGTGGGAAAAGTGGGCAGCCCTGGCGAAGGCCTCTACCAATGTGAAAGAAGGGAGAGAATTCTCCATTGACAAGAACCGAGAAGGTGGCACTCGATACACAACCCATAATCCAATTTATGGAGGTCGGACTGAAACCCGATTGTACCAGAACCAAACGTAGAAAGTCCCAGTCAATGCAATCAAAATCCTTTTTTAGATCCAATTTTAGAATGAGTGCCTTTGATTTTTTTGATTTAATATTGTGGAGGCACTCTTGTGCAGTGCCTATAGCATCAAGTATATGTCTCCCTTTGAGGAAGACCAGCTGTTCACAGGATTGAGATCGAGAGATGACCGGCTTTAGACGATTGGAAATAATTTATGTGATCAGTTTGTAGCACAAATTATAGAGAGAAATCGACCTATAATCATCAAAGGACGAAGGATTATTTTCTTTCGGGATTAATGTCAGGAAGGTTGAGTTTAAAGAGCCAGAGACTCTACCACGAATTCTGGAGTCTTCAACCAAATCAAGTAGTTCTGGACGAAGCAGATCAAAGTAATGGAGAAAAAACTTGATTTTCCATCCGTATGGACCGGGGCTTTTGTCAAATGCAAAGGAGAGAAGAGTGTTTTTTACCTCTTGGAGTGTACAGGGTCTGTCCATAGAGAAAATGTTCTATGTTCTAGCTAAAGTGGGGAAGAGGTTGGCCACTCTAACCGAATCCAGTAGTGATGGATCCGATCTAGCTTCATAAAATGATTTGTAATGTTTAGTGGTTGCAGATTTTAAAGCAGGTTGATCCATATGTGTCACACCATTAGCATCAGCAATCGACCAAATATATTTTGTATTCCTGCAGTTACAAGAAAAAGAGTGGACAAACTTCGTGTCGTTGTCTCCACACTTCAACCATGTTTCCCTGATGCGCTGACGCCAAAGGGCCTTTTCTGCCAGAAGGAGAATGTTGCGTTCAGTCTCTAGACGCTCCAAGGGTGAGTCTAAATGAGGCAGCCCGCCAACGCGATGGTCCAAATGGGAATGGTTCAAAATTAATGTCTCCAAAGCTTGTAGTCTGAGGAGTCTGTCGGATCTGTGGTTTTTACCCACCTGTTAACCAAGCGTTTAAGTGAAGTTAAGTTCCAAACCAGGCGTAACTGTGCATCATGTTCATAGAGATAGATGGGATCCAGCCAAGCATGCTTTACATTCAAGTGAAGTTCTGGCTCCTGGAGCCAGCTCGGATTGAATTTTAAAGGATAAGAAAAGTGTCTACAAGGAGCCAAATGAAGAATTATAGGAGCATGATCTGAGAAAAATGGAGATTCAACCCATGTCTTTAAATGATCGTCCTGGAGAATCAAATCCGCTGAGAGGAGGAAGCAATCCAGTCTTTTGGAGATCGCGTCGGGTCCCACCTGCCCATTGTGCCAAGTGGGGGAAAATGTTGCTGAAGAAAGATCCACTAAGTTGTGTTTGTGTAGGAGCAAGGAAAAAAAGTTATCCAGAGGATCCAATGCAGAGGAACCCCAAATTTCCTTTGAGTTGATAGTGAAATTCAGATCACCAATGATGATCAGCTTGGAGTTTGTCAGAAGTCAGATGTCTGCCACCCTGACCCAAAAAGATTTTTGGTATGTGCAAGGAGCATACATATTCAAAACGGTGATCGATTGAAAGTTCCATAGGCAAGTACCTTTTAGAAGGATACCACCACAGCAGAGCAATGGGGCTAGAGAAAACTTTGCAAGGTCCCAAGAGACTGTTAAACCTCCTGAGGTGCCTGAAGAGTTAGCATATGTTGAATGCCAGGAAGTACGCAAGTTGTGAAGGAAATTTCTCGCTTTTTGGCCAGTGACAAGTGTTTCTTGAAGGAAGATGATGTCTGGAGTCGTCTTGAGGAGCAGTCTTCTGAAGGAGGCATATTTTAGGGTCCCTCCCACCCCTTTGATGTTTAGTGAGAGCAAAATCACTATTTTGATCTCACCAGGGCTTTAATGCCTCTAAGCGCCCCGAGATCCAGTTGAGTAGTGGTAGAAATGGTGTCAGGAGTTTTTTCTATTGCGGCCTCTTTCCATCTTGCACTCCTAGTTTTGAGTGGGGAGATTTCAAATCCCCTTCCCTTTGACCAAAAATAATCCTTGCCCGAAGGATCTTCAGAAGCAATTTTTGTGTTTGAAGTTGTAGCTAGTTTCGGAGGGGGGATGACAGCTTTCCCAGAGAAGGTAGGAAGAGGGACTGGAGAGAGGACCTCCTTATAAGATGGAACAAGGCTGTCCAATAGTTCGGCAAGGGTGTCATCTACGGGTTCTGATTCTATGTGGCCCACAGTAAAGTCCACCAGGGGCCTCGAAGTCTCCTCAAACTAGTCAAGTGAATATTCTACTAATGGAGGAAGAGTGTCAGGTGTTGAGGAAGTGTTCTCAGCAGCTACAACCACTTGTGCGAAAGTAGGTCTAGGGGTTCGAGGAGGAGCAGAAGGTGAAGTTGTTGGAGGTAACAAGGGTGGAGGTTGGGTCGATGGTCTAGTGTTCGGAGGAGAGAGGGATGAGAGCAGAGTCAAGGTTTTTTCTGGAAAAGGTAGTGGATGATCATAGGAAGGAGTATACGAGGTGAAAGTGGTAGAGGAGTGAGAGTTATCTAAGAGGTCTATTTCCCAAGAAGTTAATGAGAAATAAAGGGAGGGGCAGTAATATCTTAGCTTACTAGTAATGGTGTTCAATACAGAGGGGTCGGAAGCTTCTGATAAATCCGGCTGAGTAGTTGTTGAGTGTTTGCAGGGTGAGTCTGATCTAGAGGAGAGCTCTAGCATAGATTCTTCAATTAAATCCACTGTTACTCTTCCTGTACAATGTGAATCCAAGTGTCATGTTTGCCTACAAAGAGTACACATGAAGGGTATACCTAGGTAGTCAAGGTTTTGACGAATGTTGTTTCCCCGTCATTCAATATCAATAGACTCATGTAATCCTTCATGGATATCCAGTTCCACCAGGACCCTCGCCACGCTTTTGATCGGAGCTTCTAAAACATTCAAGTCGACAGCAAGGACTTTGCCTAGATTATTGCCAATGGCCTCTAAAGTGATATTGTTCGAGAGATAGAGTGGAAGTCCAGGGAGAAGGACCCATAAATGGTGCAGGCTAAAGTAGTCTTGGGCTGGGTTGAAGCTTATGTGCCATCTTTTGAGCATGAGACTACCCCCATCATAAAGCCATTGACCATTAAGTAATAGAGAAGAGTCCTTTGGAGATCATAGGTGGAAGCCAAGCCAACCGTGAGTCAAGAAGGAGATCTCTGGAGAATAGTCGAGCAATGGCAGCCAAGTCGACTAAACCCAGACAACTATGTCTGCCTTACAGAGAGAATGGTAGGAAGGTCTACCAAGTAGAGTGCATGAGGCCAAGTTTACATAGTCTTTTAGACCAACATCGTCGCCTAACACCATCCTTTTTTTGTTCTTTTTGGACGTGAAGGCTGAACTGGTGGTTTCTTTCCGCCAGGAGATGAAGAAGAGCTCTTATGAAAGAGAGACCCGGCAGTGACAGATTGTTTAAGAGAAGTGTGACCGGGAATGACAGGAATAGCAAATGCACTGGTCAGTGGAGCCTGACGAGAAACCAAGATGGTTGAAGTTTGCAGAGAAGGTGTGGCCAGTGGGACAGAAGTGAAGGTAGGGGGAAAGTAAGTAGTTGATGGTAAGTGTAGGTTGGGAGGCACCGAAGGAGAGTAAGCAGTTGAAGTGTGAGTCATGGAGAAGACAGAAGGTAGAGGTAGGGCAGGATAGATATTTATTCCCAAATCCAACTGCTGAATGGAAGTAGAATGCGTCGAGTTTTTTAGATCGATGGTCGAGGGGGGGAGGTCTACACTATGCCATAAGGCATGATCGTATGCACCCATGAGGGAACTAACCTCAGCCTCCATGGGAGGGTGCACACTATGTAAAAGGTTCTCCTTAGTCCTCCTTGTACCCACGGAGCAAAGTGTTTGAAAGGAAACCAGAGAAAATGTGCAAGTAGGTCGGGCATTTCAATAGAATGTTGCAGAAGGAATACTGAGAAGTGGCAGGCCAGTGAGATCCAGTGAAAGAAAACAGTAGTGTAGCAGGGAGTTTGTGTCTGCCACCGGGAGAAAAAAAGGATCAGAGATGTTGTGTCTACCACAGGGAGAACAAAGGCTCGGAGTCCGAGGTCGAAGGGGAGGAGGGTCCACTTGCCAATCGCAAAGAGTTGTAGAATTGAAACACTAGTTCCTGCAAGTGGCAAGAATTTGAAGAGCCCGAGGTTCCATAGTTGCAGAGTCGTTGCAGAAGACAAGATGTACACCAATTTAATCATTTAGTTACAACTTACAAGTTATTTAATTATAATAAATAATATAGTGTATTATATATTGTAACTCATTAATTACAACAAGTTACAACTAATGAATTATAATAATAACTGGCTATTTAGAGGTCACAGGTTCAAATCCAGAGGGGGTAGATATGTTTACCTCGATAGAATTTAGCAATCAAATCCCTAGTCTGAAGGGGTCCTTTGTCCCAGAAACAAGGGGGACTCGTACACCAATTTGGTATTTTGGTCAAAGCCCTCTTAAAAATAGATTATTATTATTATTATTATAGCTAACAACTAACTATTAATATAATGTGTAATGTGTAATAATTAATCAAGTACATTACTAGTATTTAATCATAATTTTATTTTTTGAGTTTTAAATTTATTATTAAGTACATTAAAAAGGTAATAATGTACTTAATCAATGATTTATCATAAACAAAATATAATATAAATCTACGTATTTTGCAACTACATCATTTATTGTATGTACAAGAATCTAAAACTTTTATTATTATTTATTACTCACCTCTTAACTCTACATTAACTCAACTTACTTGGTAGTTATTATTAATGAGAAAATACAAATTAACATTCACTAAGTAACACCTCTAACTTAGTTTGACATGGCATATGCTTAGGGTGATGTGGCATACACTTTTATAATTTTAATATTTTCCTTAGGAGGCTCGTTTTAGAACCAAGTTTACTCTAATGGAAGGCAATGAAACATGTTGTATGTGTCTATGAAGAGGCAACTTAGTGGTTATTCTACCAGGTATCCTTACCCAAGTGGCTCTCACAGGAGAGGGGGCATATGAGACAAATTTATCTAGGCCATTAGGATTTTATCACCCGGTGTCTCCTAGTTATAACTATCTCTTTCATACCTTCATTTATCGACATGAGAAACATAATACCCTTGTTGTTGGTTGATTGGAAGACCCTTGTCCATAGAATAGGATTTGTTTGAGTGCTTCTAGTTTTTGTTATAGGTTAGAGTCGTTTCTCTTTATAGGGTAGAGCTACTTGAATTAGGATATCTTGATTTTGATTTGGACACACTTATACCCACTTCTTGCACCACCTCAGCACGTAGTAAGTGTATTGATTTATCATCATTATTTGCTTAGTTCATTGCTTTCTTCCTTTAGCCTTTTGATTAGATTTTTGCATCTTAGGGTGATACTTGCATCTGGACACCATAGCTCCCCCTATGAGACAATCTCATAGGATTTGAGACCTTCGACCTTTGTTCTTTTTTGGATGCATTATATCCCCTACTCAACAAGTCAAGGTTCATCCCCCTAGCCCACCTTCAAGTTCTAGCTCTTCAGATTCATAAAGTTCTTCTTCTTCTTAATATTAATCTTCCTCCCCATCAAGGGATCTTGGTTCATATAGTGTCGTATCTAGTTCTTCTTCTTCTAGTGCATATTCCTCTAACCCAAGTTCCACCATGGAAAGAACTATTACTAGAGTCAACACTGGAGCCAATACCAACTAGTGTGTACTACATTACATGGCCAATTTAAATCTCCTTGATTTGAACTAGTTGACTAATGATCCCATCTGAGATGATACTAATTGGCCCAATATGCCAACAAATATTCCTCTGGCATCCCTAAGTTTGAGGGTAAACCTAGTGAGGATCCCTCTAACCACATCATGTTCTTCCACCTTTGGTTTTCCTCCAACTCCATAATGGAAGGCTATATTAGGTTGAGGTTGTTTCAATGCACATTGATGGGTGTCGTTGCCAAATGGTGCATCAACCAACCCAAAAATACCCAAACCTCCTTTGCACCCATAACAAAGGATTTCCTGACCTACTTCGAGCTTCCATTCCATCGTGACATAGGAATAGAGATTTTGAACAACTTCTATCAAACCACAGCCACTCACATCATGAATCATATCCATGAGTGGAGTAGAGGATGAGGCTTGTGAAAAGCCCAAATTAATGATCGATTCCTCATGAATTGGTTCCTAAAGTCCCTTCTTCCTTCCATTTCTAAGGACATGTTCATGACCATGAGTACCAATCAGGAGGAAGATATCGAAAAGGCACAATGATCTGGATTGGATCATTATATTATTTTTCATCTATCTCGATGCTTCAACAGTGGAAAAAATTCAAGGAATTGACATGCAACGTCATTTTAATTGTAGGTCTCAATTTAGAAAATTGGGGTTTGAAACCTTCTTGATCCATTTTGAGGCATCAAATGGCATTTTGGGGGATCAAAACTTTCCCATCTTTAGCTAGACCACTTCACACTATTTTACACATCAATACCTTTCCAGCGATGCAAAAATTACGTCAATCGGAGCTCGTATGAAAAACTTATGCCTCCTGCAATTTGAACTATCGTGTTGACCACCATGGTACGGGTACATTTAAAATTATTGTAAGTGTTTATTTTATTGATGAAGTTGAATTGGACATAGTACCCCTTGACGTATGTGGAGTAGTGTCTGGAAGCCCCTACATGTATATGTGAGATGCAATCTTCACGCGGAGAGCTAAGCAATGCCAACTAATCAAGGATGGAAAGTCCTACATCATCATGCACATAAAGGTAGTGAAATATCTCACTGGTAAGTTCCAACCAAGCCAAGAAGTCGATTAGTTCTAGTAAGAAATATTTTTTACTTTTCTCAAGAGAAAATCAAACAGAGGATGAGTCAATAAGAATAAATGCATCCTTGGAGGGGTGTACTAAAGAGCATGAACATCAATTGGAGGATTTTTTATAGGCATACAAAAGAGTGTTCTATGAGCCTAAAAGGATACCACCCAAGAGGAAAGTGGAACATGAAATACAGTTATTTTCAGAATCCCCATTATTGAATATTGGGCTCTATAGACAATTTGTTTTAGAAGCAAATAAAGAGAAGAAGCAGTGGCAACAGTTTTTGGAGCAGGGTGTGATTCAACCAAGAACCTCACCTTGTGGGTCACCTATCATAATTGTACCAAAAAATTATGGGAATTGGTGAATGTGTATCGACTACAGAGCATTGAACAAGACTACACTAAACAATTGGTACCCTCTGCCCAGGATCGATGATATATTAGATTGATTGCAGCATGCAAAATATTTCACCAAGTTGGATCTATAATCGAGATATCACCAAGGACACGTCAAGGAAGAAGACACCTGGAAAACTTCCTTTAAGACAAGGCAAGGTTTGTATGAATGGTTGGTCATGTTATTTGGTTTATCTAATGCACCATATACATTTATGATACTGATGAATGTTGTATTACGCCCATAACTAGATTCATTTGTTATAGTCTATTTTGATGGTATATTAGTTTATAGTGCAACCTAGGAGGATCACATCTCATGTATCATGCAAGTGTTAGAGACTCTTAAGAAGCATCGATTGTTGGATAACCTCAAGAAATATGATTTTTCTCAACAGTCGTTGGTGTATTTGGGGTATGTGATTGGTGGAGGGGAACTCAAGATAGATCCTAAAAAGATGGAGGCCATCATGAAATGGTCAGCTCCTACAAATGTCACTGAAGTTAGGAGTTTTTTTTGGGTAGCAAAGTACTTGCAGAAGTTCATAGCTTCATTTTCAGTGGTAGTTGCACCACTCCACATCATAACAGTGAATGGTAAGAGTTTCTAGTGGGGGAAGAATCAACAGAAGGATTTCTATGAGAAAAAATGAAAGATTAGTCAAGCATCGGTTCTAGCATTACCAAACCTACAAAATGTTTTTGAAGTGGAGGCATATGCAATTGGGTATGCCATGGGAGTAGTTTTCATGCAAGAAGGAATGCCTATATGCTATCATTCTAAAATATTTCATGGGGCGGTTCTAAACTACCCTACCTATGAAAAATAAATATATGCCCTTGTTCAAGATATCAAGAAGTGGAAGCACTATCTGATGGGCAAGGAGACCATCATCCATAGAAATCACCAGTCGCTACAGTATTTGCATGCCCATAGTAAGCTACAACAAACCAAACATTAAGAAAACATGCTTTCAAGGCCACCCACATCCAATATTATATATTTCTGAAATCTGATGCACATGGAGCCTTTCACCCATGTTGCATACATAGAAGATGATGATTTTAAGGAGATGTTTCAACAACTATAGAGCCAAATTCATATAGAATAAGATGATGACAAGGTTGACTATCATTTCCAGAATGGATTACTCTACAAGCTCGACAAGCAAACTCTGTGTCCCTAAAGGTGAAGGACTATAACTTATTAGAGAGGCTCACACCTCCAAGGTTGCAGGACATTTTGGTGTTGGGAAGACAATTTCCAACTTATAGAGGTATGTGTACTGGCCTAGAATGCAAGAAGATGTAGCACACTATATTAAAGGATGTATACTTTGTTGTACCAACAAACCTAGTAATAGGAAGCAAGGTCTATACCATCCCTTACCTGTACCCAATCGACTTTGGGAAAGCATTTCCATGTATTTTGGGAGGTTTACTAACAACCAAGAAGGGACTTGACTATCTATTTGTGGTAGTTGTCAAGTTTATAAAGAAGTGCATTCTCGTGCCTTGTAAAAAGAACATCAAAGGACAAGAAGCAGCAAACGTGTTCTTTGAACAGGTTTGGGTGCACTTTTGGATACCAAGGAGCATCATCTCAAATAGGGACACTAGATTTCTTAGTACATTTTGGACTACATTGTGGGAGAAGATGCACGCTAAGTTGAAGATATCTACAACATTCCATCCACAGACGGATGGGTAGAAAAAAGTATTCAATGAGACTTTGGTGTAGCTTTTGAGGGGTTACAGTCAAAAGCATCTGAAGGCCTGGGATGAAAATCTAAACTACATACAACACTCTTATAATAGAGAAATATACACTTCTATTGGTAAGTCACCTTTTGAAACTTGTTTTGGATATTTTCCACCTTCACCCTTGAATGTTGTATATGGACAGCAAGGAGGAGTGAGGGAGGACCTCACAGAAGATGCATTAAGAGCAGAAAAAATTGTTGAGAAAATTAGGAAAATCCATTTTGAAGTACATGAGACATTGAAGAAGTCATGGGAAAAATACAACGCCAAACATGATCAACATAGAACCGAGAAGTCATTCAAAGTTGGAGACAGAGTTTGGTTACAGTTGAATAAGGAAAGACTACAGGGTCATGGTAAGAAGATCAAGGCTATGCGGTATGGACCTTTCGAGATATTGTTGAAGGTGGGAGATAATTCCCACACACTCAATCTACCCCCGTACATGTGCATTTACTCAAAAGTGAATGTGGAGAATCTCAAACTCTACGAGCCTTCCATGTTGGATTGGGATGAGGAGTAGGTCCTACCTTCCATAGAGGACTTAACACTATATGATCAGGTAGAGTTAGCAGAGGACGCAATTTTCAAAAGCAGTACAGAACTACAAGATGGGGGAAGCATGACCTTTGGCATATTGGGTTGAAAGGATCTTCAAGGCAAAGAAAAATGGTACTCTAGGGAGGAGGTAGAGGAAAAAAAAATTCACCTCATTCAATAAATATTTTGGGGAACAAAATCCTCCCTAAATGAGAAGGTATGACCCAGATTGGATCATTATATTATTTTTCATCTATCTCAATGCTTTCAAAGTGGAAAAAAATGGAGGAATCAACTTGTAGGGTCATTTTAATGGCAGGTCCCATCTTGGAAATTTGGGGTTTGAAACCTTTCGAAGCCATTTTGAGGAATCAAACGAAAGTTTTTGAGGTCAAAACTTTGCTAGATTTTGCTTGACCCCTTCACACTAATCTACATATTGATACCTTTCCAACGATGCAAAAAACACATCAATTAGAGCTCATATGCAAAATTTATGCCTCCCGCAAGTTGACCTACCATGATGACCAACATGGTACAATTGGATGCCATGTCATCCCCCATTACTCACGCATATGGGACTAGCCATGTATGGACTTTCAAGAAGATTCTAGAAGGTCCAAAACCTTATTACAATTTAGGGTTGAGAAAGTCAAAACCTTACCCCTAGATGACTATCAGGGAATGTTAAATACCAGGTCGCTAGGACAAGAAGGGGTTCCATTATTTAGCATTGTATTTGTTCTATAGTTGAGCAGAGCACCTAAGAGTGGTATTTTGAGAGCATAAAAAAGGAGGAGAGATTTTGTAGCATCCATACAACCCACAGTGTCAAAGGAAACTCCATCGAGAGTGTTTATTTCTTTGTACTTGCATTTCAAGAAAAGAGAGCAGAGTGGCCTCGCCTTCTAGCTGGGTTTTCCCCCATGTTGGGCTTCCTAGGTTATATCTTGTTTTTATTTGTGGATGGTGTGTGAGTATTTATTTTTGTTCTCTATTTTTCATATTTCAGGTATTTCATACATTTTAGGTAGAAAACCAGTAATTAAAGAATCTAAGATCTAAAGGAAATTAACCTTCACAATAAAGATTTTAGTATTTTATTAGATTTGTTGTGACGAACTCTCAAGTGGAATAGCCACATAATTTTATAGATTACACAACAACACGATCTTATTTATTCCCAATCAGGGTATTTATATTCATCCTTCCAAATGCCCCTCGCTCATGCTAAGGTGACTTGTCTGCACCAAGGGAATCCCATACAACCTATGACCTTACAGGATCTGTGTCTCATACCTATCCACACTCTAATCCCCATAGACCTAGTGAATATGGTTACACTTATGGAGGGTTTAGCACCTCTTATTGATATCCTAATACTCCTTAGGATTCATCTCACTCTTGATTTCAATCGGGCACTAGTACCTCTTATTCTACACCTCATGCACATGGTCTTACTTATAACATCTCCTCTTGTTGTGGGGCCACTATGAATCCATGTTATCATTTCCTTGGCCCTCCGCTAGTTGTCATGGCTCCTCTAGCAATGGTACCCCAAGCCCTTAGTGTTCAGCCTACACCCCTTCCATATGGGCAAGTGTACACACAATAGAATGCCCCCAATCCCCCTAATCATAATAAGAAGTAGAACAAGGGGAAGGGCAAGAAAAATAAGAAAAAACAAGGGAACTAGTGGAATCCAAACCAACAACCTAATACCAGTGCTAGGGGAAATCAATCCACTGCAACCCAAGGCCAAGGTAATAATCCACAACCTAAGTAGGGGAAGAATCCAAACCTTAGCACTAATAAACCTTGTGCCAATTGTGGTGTATACAGACATTATACCCATGAGTGTTTGTTGTTACTTGAGATGCGTTGTATGTGGGAAGTGGTTGAGGCCACCAAGCACTCTAATAGTCAACCCACCCCACCTTCCTCATCGTAACTAATTTTTTTGAGAAACCCTTTTCCAACACAATGGTTTGTGTCTACTCCAAAAGGCCATTCCTTCTGGACCACCTCCCACTTCCAAAGCTCCTGGGAATGGGAATTACCAAATCCTCTACTTAGATTTAACTAATGTCAACCTAACCACCCGATCTCGTCAGTATGGTATGCCCTGCAAAGCTCAACCAATTGATTCAATCGATCCTCTTCTATCCACTAATGTAACTTTACAGATTCCTCGCCCAAGTGTGGACTTACCTCCTAAGGTACCTAATGTTCCATTAACGTGGAATTCCCCCAACTCTCACATGCAGCTAGCCCATANTTTTTGAGAAACCCTTTTCCAACACAATGGTTTGTGTCTACTCCAAAAGGCCATTCCTTCTGGACCACCTCCCACTTCCAAAGCTCCTGGGAATGGGAATTACCAAATCCTCTACTTAGATTTAACTAATGTCAACCTAACCACCCGATCTCGTCAGTATGGTATGCCCTGCAAATCTCAACCAATTGATTCAATCGATCCTCTTCTATCCACTAATGTAACTTTACAGATTCCTCGCCCAAGTGTGGACTTACCTCCTAAGGTACCTAATGTTCCATTAACGTGGAATTCCCCCAACTCTCACATGCAGCTAGCCCATAAATATAGCATAGTAGATGACTTAACTCAGTTTCATGCAGTGATGTCATCCCTAGAAGTCCTCCATACATGTTTGTCACAACAAAAAGCTTTATTATTCACTTTGGGTGTTGTTGATCCTTCAGATGATAGGTTATTCATGTTTGACACAAAGTTGATACATTTTTCTTACCCCTTTAGTGGAATTTCAAATTCCCATGCCCATGATCTAGGTGGATATCGGTGGCCTTCCACCACTTCGATTGAATCATATCCACTGAAAGTGGTGTGAGTTCCACAAAATCCTCAAGCACAACACCGATGAATGCCACTCGAAACAATCATTGTTGGTCGAGATTAAAGAAAAAGAGTCGGACCCTAACTCAGACTTTGATTCGAAACAGGATAAGGGAAAGTACATCATCAATTACTAACCCAGTGTTATCATGGCAACCACAAATATCCAACCAGAGGAGTTAAATGGGCTTGGGTAAGGGGAGCACCTCTTACATTCACAGATGTGGATGAAGAGGACCCCGCTACATTTTATTTTTAATAGTAGGAGCCAAGAGAATCCGATCTCAGTCGAGGTCATTGAGAGATTGAAGCTTCTGACGATGCCATACCCCCAACCATACACCATTAGTTGGTTAAGCTAGGGACAAGACCTTCACGCCGGTCTACAACGTCACATGTCCTACGGCATCAAACCCTTCAAAGATGAGGTAACGTGTGATGTTGTCCCACTTGAAATTTGTGATGTTTTCTAGGACAACCTTATATGTGGAAATGTTATGTTGTTTATGAATTTTGACCCCATAGTGTCATTATTACCTTGGGAGGTCAACCCTACAGGGTACCATAGGTAGTTCCAACTACTGCAATTTCATTGATCTCGACAAAACAATATCGAAAGGTGATCTCTCAAAATGTGAAGTTTGTCCTATTCATGGTTCAGTCCAAAGGTGAACGAAAGGTCACTACAACCACCACAACTTCAACAAAATGTCTCTCTACACAGTAGAAGCAGGTGGACAAGATTATAGAGGAGTATAGAGACCTCTTTGCTTCACTTGTAGGGGTGCCTCTGTACTATCAAGTCAAACATCCCATTGATTTGATACGTGGCGTTCCCTTACCCAATGATCAAATATATGGACGCTCCATTCTGGAGAATAAGGAAATAAAGCGTCAAATTCATGATCTCATCCAAAAGAGCCACATTCAACAAAGATTGTCACTTTGTGGAAGCCCAATTGTGTTGGTGCAGAATAAGGATGGGACATGGTGGATCTATATTGATTATAGATAACTTAACAAAATCATTGTCACGAACAGATAATCGATCCATCGAATTGACGACCTTCTTGATCAACTTAAGGGTGTCAAGTTCTTTAGTAATATTGATCT
Source organism: Picea sitchensis (assembly GCA_010110895.2). Taxonomy (NCBI): domain Eukaryota; kingdom Viridiplantae; phylum Streptophyta; class Pinopsida; order Pinales; family Pinaceae; genus Picea; species Picea sitchensis. Next base: position 121,930 of record SNQJ01S0018946.1, read on the forward strand.
AAAGTCAGGGTATCACTAGGTTCCTAAAGAACTAACTAATGTATGGAAGACAACCTTCAAATCTAAAGAGGGCCTCTTTGAGTGGTTAGTCGTGGATTTTTTCTTAACTAATGCTCCAATGACATTTATAAGAATGGTGGGTGATGTCTTGCAGCCATTCACAAACTCTTTTGTGATCGTCTATTTGGATGACATCCTGGTCTCTAGTCAAACATAGGAAGAGCACTTGTAGTACATTCAGGGGGTCTTGGGCACCCTATGGAAACACAATTTATACGCCAATCTAGATAAATGCTCATTCGATATGCAGAGAATCCAATACTTATGATACATCGTGGATGAACATGAGGTGCATGCGGACCCAACCAAGATCAAAGTCATTCATGATTGGCTTGCCCCGTCAACTCTGACAGAGCTTCAGAGCTTCTTGGACCTYGCCAAMTTCTACTACAGGTTCATGTTGGGTTTCTCTCATATCRCTTGGCCCTTAAGTCAAGTGACCAAGGGGGAAGATAAAGCCAACTTTTCCTGGTCTAAATAACAACACAAATTATTCTAGGATTTGAAACGTCGCCTTTTTTCTGCACCAATCCTCACATTTCCAGAGCTGCAACAACCATTTGAGATTGAGACAGATGCTTATGACTATGTTATCGGTGTCGTCCTCACTCAGCAAGGACATCTGGTAGCCTATATTAGTGAAACAATATATGATGTTATTCGTAGATATCCCACCCATGACAAGGAGATGAACTCCATTGTGCAGGCATGCTAACCGTGGAAGCATTATATTATGGGTACGTAAATGATCTTCCACACTAATCACAAGCCTTTGTAATTCATGCAAACACAAGGAAAGATGCATAATGAACACCATCAGAAATGGTCCACATACTTGCAAAAATTCCACTTGAACATTAAATATAATAAGGGCAATGCCAACTGTGTTGCAGACTACCTTAGTTGGCCCCTAACTATGGAACTCACCATAGTTATTAACTCTTATGGGCACAAGACCTTTGGGTGGCCACAATTTTACAACATTGACGTTGACTTTGCTACTACTTATTAGACACTGAGTGTCGGTAAACAAGTTTCAGACTTCCACCTCCAGGATATGTTCTTGTGTTATCTAGGTTGTCTTTGTGCTCCTTCAAGTGCGCATGCAAAGCTAATTTGGGAGGCACATTACAGTCTGGTTATAGGACACTTTAGTGTGGATAAGATGGTAGTAGGACTTCATAGCCATTTCTACTATCCAAAGCTTTGACGAAACGTCGACCAGTGTATTAGGTCATGCACTTCATGCTCCATCTCTAAGCCATCCATCATGAAGTAGGGGTTGTACACTCCTCTGGATACCCCAAACAATCCTTGGGAGTCTGTCTTCGTGGATTACATGACACATTTGTCCCCCATCAAACATGGTCACGATTTTGTTTTTGTGGTTGTCGATCGGTTCATTTCGGGCTACAATGGACCATTATTTTAGATAGGGAAAACAGGTTCCTCGGTACTTTCTAGTCCATCCTATGGTCTCTGATGAACACCAAGATGACCAAATTGATTTCCTTTCAACCCCAAACAGATGGGAAAATGGAAGTGGTCAACATAATGATTATGCATATCCTACACATGTACAACTCCAAGCATCCACATACATGGGATGAGCGATTTCTTTATGTTCAACATAGCTATAACAAATCCCTCCATAGCTCCACTGGCCACAACCCTTTTCAGGTTTGCATGGGGTTCTACCCATTGGCACCCATTGACGTAGCTCTACTTGTTACATCTTCCTCGACAAAGTCCTCTCATGATGAGACTGAGGTAGAAAGAACAGCCAAATTTGTTGAATGGATCCAGAACCCCCAACAATAAGTTCATGATATCTTGGAGAAGGCCAATGCCAAGTATAAGCAACGACATGACCAACATCAGGTTCCTCACAAGTTTCGGGCTGGTGACAAGGTGTGGTTGCATTTTCAAAAAGAGTGCCTCAGAGGCCCACATAGGATGCTCAAACCACTCTGATATGGGCCTTACACCATCACAAAGTTTGTGGGTGACAATGCTTTTGAATTGAGTATTCCTCCTTTCCTCGGCTTGCATCCGGTATTTAATGTGGAGTTGCTTCAACCATATTTCCCACCTCTATTGGACACCTTGGAGGTGGTTGAGCAAATGGCCTCTACATAACACAATACTCACTGAATTTTGTAAGCTTCAATGGATGAAATCATGGACACCAGGATGAAGGGCACTCACTAGCATAACATACAACTCTATCAAGTTGTCAAAGCAGGATAACTACTTCAGGAAGGAAAGTGACTCACCAAGGTTCAGATTTAGAAACAAATTCCCCGTCTCTTGAGGGAAATTGACACAATGGGGACAAATTCTTCATAAAGTGGGGGCATTGATCTAGGTGGATATCAATGGCCACCCACCTCTTCTATTGACTCGTCATAGTTCTCCATATTGGTTGTTTTTCTTATGATTTTTGGGTCCTAAACTTCAAAGGTCGTTTTGAGGCACGAAACGATGTGTTTTGGCCATTTGAAGTATTTTTGTTACAATGGGGCACTTGAGCCTTGCCAATAATTGTACTTCTCGGTTATATCTTTCTGATGAGCTACTAAATGCCCCAAACAGATATTGTGCCCCTGGGAAGTTGATGCATCAACTAACCACCTTGGGGCCTGCAAGCCTTTTGGTGCTTCATCTCCTAGGGTTAGGGTTTTGGACCTTTAGGGTTCTTGATTTATGTTAAAAGTTTATTATTACAGCCCATGGCATTATATTTTTATGAATGAGAATAGTTGACATATCTTTCTCTTCGGAGATAAGCTGCCACCATTCTAGCTAGTTTGTGTTCTACAATATTCCATTATCTTATTCATTAATAGAAGTTAGGTTTCATTGTATTTTTGTACTCTATGTTATATTTTTGTTTGTGTTTCATTATGTTCTCAATACAATATAGATCATAGATGTGTCAAGCTATCAACAAGGTAGCCTTTGAAAACTCACTTTTACTTATTGCATGTGTGCAAAACCCCTTTGATGACAATTAAATTCGCAACGAAGTTTGGCCCGCAAAGTGTTGCTAAAGCCCATTATTATAAAAACTAAATAATACTTGTAGGTGGGACCCCCTCGTAGATTGGAGATCAAGTCTGGTGTTTATTCAATGTTATATTACTATTCGACACTACTTTCATGGTTGACGATATCTTGTTTTATTGGATAATGGATAAGGCATATTATACAGGGCTCCCTTGTTGTTCCAAGCTCAAGTTATACCGAAGTTTTTCATGGTTATCATTGTTGATTGTTCTTGGATCTATTACTTGTGACACCTACAACAGAAACATGTTAGTAACAACAAATGAAAAGACACTAAAAGAAGAAATTTTCCTATGTTAACATGCCATACCATATGCATTGAAAAGAATGTGGCAAGTCCTAGCTAACATAGGATAGCCATGCGAGTTATCGAGGTTGTATATAGCATAGCTGGTATGCATTTATGTATAGTAGATATGATAATATATGATACGGGTGGCGCTCTTGGAAATTAAAGGTTGTTGGTTCAAGGTGGATGATTTGTTTGATTAGTAGCTGGCACGTACTAAGAATTGAATGAACTTGAAGTAGGTAAGTGATGTGCATTTGCACATCGCCTTTACTCCTGCCGATTGGACGCCACTGTAGTCAGGTTATTGTTCAAACATTGTTGTTGTGGTTATGCTCCGATTTCTCAGCAAGGAGGAACCGCTCGTCCAAATTCGTGTTTAAGACATTCGATTACCGGTATGTTCTTTTTTTTTTGCCCCTCGTGAGTCTGCTCTAGTTATGAAATGGATGTTGGCTTAGGTGTATTCATTTGTGCCTTCCTTAAGTTTTTCAACTGTGTGAAATGGTGATTGTGAATGGAACGTTGATGATTCTCTTTGAAATGATGTTGAATTCATAGCATTATTGGTTATCCTGGGCGTTAGCAGTCATAAGAATTCTATGTTATCCCTGCTGGTTTAATTAGATTATCCTTGTTGGTCATGATGGGCTATCTTTATGCTTTCGTATTGTTGAATCCAGTCTGTGGGATTTTATGGGGTTTAATGATTGAAGCATTTGTCTCACCATGCATTGTACATTTGGGCATTGGGTTGTTTTCACTGCCAAGGGTTGCGCAGTGAGTGATGTTGTTCCTTCTCAACCTTGTCTTCACCTGTGTACTGTGGTTGTTTGATCGAAGAACATGAAGGTTATACCCTGCGTGCATTAAATAACCTTTGTCAGGCTGAACTAGAGCCCTACCTTTTTGGTTATGGCCTCTGTCATGGATTTGTACCCGTCCATGAATGAGTCATGGTTCTTCCTATATGCACCGTGGCCTCAGATTTTTCACCATTGCAAAGAGTGGTCCTACTCTCCCTGTGTTGGCTAGGGAACAAACCTTAGTCCTCCAGTCTAAAGA
>SNQJ01S0018946.1:126462-137237 GCA_010110895.2 Picea sitchensis
CAGTGAGTGATGTTGTTCCTTCTCAACCTTGTCTTCACCTGTGTACTGTGGTTGTTTGATCGAAGAACATGAAGGTTATACCCTGCGTGCATTAAATAACCTTTGTCAGGCTGAACTAGAGCCCTACCTTTTTGGTTATGGCCCCTGTCATGGATTTGTACCCGTCCATGAATGAGTCATGGTTCTTCCTATATGCACCGTGGCCTCAGATTTTTCACCATTGCAAAGAGTGGTCCTACTCTCCCTGTGTTGGCTAGGGAACAAACCTTAGCCCTCCAGTCTAAAGATTGATAGAGAAGACCAACCTAGCATGTTGGTTTTATGAATTGCTTATGGTTGATTGGTGGTATAGTTGTCGACTTTTGAGCACAGGCTTGACTAGTTGCTCATGGGACAGTCGTGTTGGTTGGTATATAGTCATTGACTCTGTTATAAAAGTGGCAAACCCTACATTGCCAATTGCACTTTCAAAGCACACAGTTACTCCCCTTATGTTAATAACTCGGTATTGCTAATGGAGAGGGCCTCTACCCCAATTCGATTGGATGTGGGGGTATGCATAGTTTCCACAGCTTGTTAGGTTGATTGATTTTTTACGACAGTGGCGAATTGATGGTTGATACACAGTCACTGGTATTTGCACTAATGATTATTTGGATGATTAGTTGGCATTGGTACAAATGCTTGATGTTGCTCACGCATGTCACATTGTGTGTATGGTGTTTTTGCAAAGAGAAATAATGGGCATGGTAACTGTGGTTTTCTTTGGGGTCGAATGACTATTGAACCGGATGATTGTAGAGAATATATCACTGCATCCTTATGTTTGTTCGATTGTATAAGCCTGAGTTTGCACAACTTAGTTAATTACGGTGTGACTAAATCGAAAAAACATTGTATTAAATCATTGGCTCAACACGATGGGTTGAGTTATTATCGTGATTGTTTGTTTGTTGTGTTAAGTGGAAATGTTGCATCATGGTGTTTTGTTGGCTATGCATTATGTATAACATAGATGGTTTGGGTTTTCACCCTCAAGGATACCCACAGGGTTTTAAGCATGTTTTGTTGCAGACCAATCATTTGTTGAGATAGGCTTGTTGTTGATACCTCTTCGGTTGGATAGGTGGCCTAGATTTTTACAGTCACATTAGATTGGGCTTGCACAGTGATGGATTTACACTTGCATGATTGAATTATTCAGCGCATATCTTGTGTTGGAATGGTGGCTATTGTTTGTTTAATTGTCAATTCGGGTTTTGGCAATTTGATCTTGATTATTGGGTGACTTCCTATATATATTTAATGAATTTCATTGCTTTTAAAATGACAGACCCGATGGAAGTTGTACTATGACTTCATTGTTAATTCTGGAAACATGAATTGGAGTATATTGTTGATCGAAGTAATGTATGGGCAGTGGTTGATTTTGATGGTTTACAGATTGGAAATGGGTACTGTTAAAAATTGTTATAAAATGAAAAGTATGTAAATGAAAGGAACAGAACCCCTTACAAATTGTGTGGAATACATATTGTCTTGTGGTGGCCCTGTGTTGGATATTTGATTATGAACAGGGAACTAGTTAATTGCACAGAAATTGTTATTTGGTCAAAATGATTGATGGTTGACACATCTCTTTTCGTAGAATGTTTTATGGATCACTTAATTAATTTCATGAACAATAATCATCCTTTTTCCCTTCCATGATTTCATTTTCCGCTAATTACGAATCCCATCACCTTCCCATCTCATTTTTTCACTCCCTGTTCTAATATTGATTACTGTCAAGAGAATTTTGGTGTTAAAGTAGTTGAAAGTGGCAGTGTCTTGTTTGGATCACAATGGTGTTTTATTGGTTTACTTTACAGTTGATTATTGTGTCATTGAGAAGTAACCATGTTCTTTCCCTCTCATTATATCATGTTTTGCTCAATACAAACCCTTCGCATATCCCAGAACCTTTTTTCACCCCCTTCTCATTGATAAACAATTTGTATGGATTGGATTGCATGAGTCTGATATATTGCTGAGCCAAAATCCATTTCATACTTTAAAAGAGTTGTCATGTATAGTTAATTAAAAGTTCATTTCTAATCAATCATGCATGCAGGAATGCGCCATTCATATAAAAGGCTAAAAACAGAGAGCTATTATGCCTCTGTCAAAAAGAAGGACTAAAGGATGATAGCATCAACAAGGGAAAATATGACTTTTGAGTTTTCTTTTATCTATTGTTTTATGACAGTTGAATTCAGGGATCTTTGGACATCATGTTTTATTTTGGATATATGAGTATTATTTTTGAAATAATTTCAAATTTCATGAACTAAACTTGCCAAAAGTGAATATGTTGATGGGAGACACAAGGAGGTGTGTTTTGCTTAACTAATGGTTATGTTATGATTATTATTATTGTTATGAACTAAAGGGAGTCACAAGGGGTCTCACCTACTAGTTATTATTTATTTATGACCCTTATTATAATTATTACTCTCCCCCCTAACTAAAGTTAGTTGAGCCTTTTAATTAATTTTACTAATGAGTTGGTTCAACTTCTTCAACCAATTCTAATTTGTTAAAAGCAAAAGGAAAGGGAGGAACAAGAGGAGGATAGAAGCATAAACATGCTAAGGATTGCTCTTTGAGTTTATGTTGAGATAGTTCAGTTTTCATTCATTCATATATTCATCATAGCCTAATTCTCTTTTATGATATTAGGGTCTTATTGTAGACATCAATATTCAGGGTTGAATCAAATCATTCAGACACTTGTTTTTCAGAAGTGTTGATTTATCTTTGATAGTCTGTGTAGACTTGTCTGTTTGTGAATTAGTTTTCATGACTAATAAAGGCTATTGTGCAGAGTCCAGTGGGCAGCAATCTATGGCAAGCTGATCCAGCTTTTAAAGTTCAGTTTTGGTTTTTTGTCAGAGGTCCTTTTGTATGTTCCATTGGGGATGTCTAAGTTTGACTTTGGTCCAAGATTTCTATATGAGATTTTGTAAAGAAAATGATTGTTTGGTGAATTGGAATGAAATAAAGGATTGCTTTATGTCTCATTTGTCTTGATTATCATCTTGGTGTCTTTACTTATGTTCTTACATTTATTTCAGCAACTGTTATATTCAGAAAATTACATAAAACGTGAATTTCCAACAAGCTTTTTGTTGATAAAAGACTAGCCTATGCACTCGTAATTAATATTTGTGAGTTAGGATGTTATTTTTGTTGGCTATAAACATAGGGTGATATTCCCGTCTACTTTGATCTAGACAAGTAAGTATGAAAATGCTTGAGAAAGATTATTTCATATATTTTCCTCAACACCCTTCACACACCCTTATTAAAATTAGAATCCATCAACCTAGGGAAATAAATGCACAGTTCATTGGAATGTCTTATTGCATTATCAAATGAAACTTGACGTCACCGATATATGTTTGTGTCCTCATATTCACGTCTCCTTTGAACACCTTCATCTTGATATGCATGTGTGTTTATCAATTAATATGTGCAAATGCACTTGTCTTATACCCATTACCCATTGCATGCTTACATTCTCATTAGATATGCAAGGATAAAGATATTTCCCATCTCAAATATCATAACAAGGCTACATAAGTATCTCCATATTATAGGAATCGAGCAAGTTAGAATTTCCTCCATCAAATCAAAACCATAAGATGCAATAATAAATATATACATATCAAGGCAAAAGGCAAACCAATTCACAATGCAACTTGATGTAAAACCAATAATATTGTGTTCAAAATATATGACAATTAAGCACACCTTCAATCAAACATTTAATTCATCATCAATCAAGATCAAAGAACAATATCAATGAAGGGTAGAGTCCATTGATGAGGTTTGTTTAAAAATTTTAGGTGGGTTCCGAGGAGCCATTGTGGAAGGTGAGAAGTTCATTGATCTAAAGTCTAATCCATAAAATATATTAGACTTAGATTCAAATTGACAATGTCCCAATTTAGAGTGATAGGGCTTATTATACTCACCCAGAAATCTGAGATGGCTAACCCAAATGTTGAAGGAAGCGAAACAAGAAGGAGCATTTTTGGGTGAACCATCCACCTAGAAGATATCCTTCTTATGATGCACTTATGTATTTTATAATTGGTGGAGAACCTTCTAGCCTTGAGGAGGCTAATGCAGAGTAGGTATGGCTTGATTCCATTGTTAAGGAGTATAAATCCATCCTAAAGAATGATGTATGGAAGATTGTGTTGAGACTAATGAGTATCTTTGCGATATTCCAAATGGTTGTTCAAGATTAAGTATGCAGTAGATTCCCAAGAGCATAGAGAACCCATATTCTTGGCTAGAGAATTATCTTAGAAAGAGGGAGTTGACTATGGGGAAACTTTCACTCCAGTTGTAAGGTATAATTCTATCAAAATCATCATGCTTATTGCCTTAGTTTTTGGTTGTTCTTTATACTAGATGGATGTAAAGATTGTTTTTCTAAATACCCTAATTGAAGAGGAAGTATACATTAATCAACGAAGAGGATTTAAGGTGCATGGGAAAGATACCCATGTGTGTCGATTGAAGAAGGATCTTTATGCATTGAATTAGGCACAATGTGCATGGTACTTAAGGATTGGTGAGTACTTATTGAAGTTGGGCTTCACCAACAGTGTAGTATATTTGAATCTTTATTATTTATATGATAAATTTAATTTTCTTGTTTTGGTAGTATATGTACATGATCTTATTCTTACAAGTAGTTATGAGATTCTCATCACATGGTGCAAGAAAAAGTTGACAGAAAAATATGACATGAAGGACGTTGTCCTTATGCATTCCTTTTAGGGTCTAGAGGTTGGGAAGGGTGTAAGTGAAACCTTCCTTTGGCAACAAAAGTGCACACTAGAGCTTCCAAGGAGATTTAAGATGTCATAATGCAAACCCTTGGAGACTCCCATGGTGCTAAATATAAAGTTATTTGTTGATTTAGATTATGATTTTGTAGATACATATTTGTACATGTAATTAGTTAGTTTCCATATGTATCTTATGAATACTAGGATTAATGTTTGTTTCACGATGAATAATTTGAGTCAATGCACAGTTGAACCCTAACAAATTCATTGGAACACTATCAAGCATGTGTTGAAATAGTTGAAGGGCGTGACTTATTATGGAAAGAGGTATGTGGGAGATGGAGCATTTCTACTTCATGGATTTGTAGATTCAAATGATTAGGAGATGCAAGCATAAGAAATAGTACTCAAGTTATTTCTTCAACTTCGGATCAAGGATGATTTTACAGTTCAACAGGAAGGGGTGGGTAGTTGCACTTAGTTATGTTGAAGCAGAGTATATTGTAGTGTCGTCTACTAATTGTGAGACCATTTGGGTTCAAAAATTTATTACATAGTTGGTTCATCATGTTTTGGAGTCCACTATCGTGTATTATGACAATCAAAGTTCCATCATGCTCTTAGAGAGTCCAATGTTTCATGATCACTCCAAGCACATATATATCCAATACCATTTCTCAAGCGATAGAGTATAGAAGGGAGCTATTGTTATTGAATATATTCCAACTAATTTCTAGGTCAATGGAATTTTGACAAAATCCCTAGCAAAGGGGAAGTTTGAGATTTTGAGAGAGAAGCTCATGCTAGTCGAGAGCCCCTTCCTCGAAAAGAAGGATTGTTAGTTTTTCGTTGCTTTAAGTTGTTCTCATAGGAAGACAACACACTAGGTAAGGTTGGTGCATGAGTGTTGGAGGGGATTCCTTCTAACATGGGTGTGCCACACAGGAGAGATTCCCTTACACCTTTATGACAAATTCCTCACACTTGTGACATATTCCTATTACACATTTATGATAGATTCCTCTTACATAATTATGACATAGTTATGACATATTCCTTTCATCGAAGAATGTGTAAGAGTTATTTTAAGCATGGCTAGGGAACTCCACTAGGATATATTCCTTGGGATGTGGGGTGCCACCTTTGAGGCTATTATGGCAAGTGATTTTGTAACTTCCCTTCCCTCTTGTCAAGTTTGACCAGTTGAGTATGGGTGCACTAGTTAGGGTTTGTCATTCTTACATGTGTGGAGTGTGAGAGTGTGCCTATCGTGACCCTAGAGATTTCCACCCAAAATTTCACTTTAGATACTCTAAGCCATGAGGTAGTGTCTTGGATTAGTTTCTCAACCACCCTTAGCTTACTTGCAAGAAAATTGTGCATCTTCACTTAGATATTTACCATACCTTCTTTCTAAGCTACGACATTAGCTCTTCAACAAGTTCACCAACACAAATGTCCAGCATCTGACTGCATCCTCAAAAAATATCCCACGTTAAAAACTTCAATATATGTGAGTGTGCCTTAACTAGATACAACCATACTTGTTTACAAAAGAGAGTCCAGACAACCATCAAATATTTGCATTCAACCAATAGTCCAAGTCACTTCTAAACTTGTTGCCACACACTACAAGTAGAACCACTCCAAATGATCTGCAAGACCACCTTTTGTAGCCTTGGTTTCTCTAAGTAAAACTCTAACCATAAATCCTTTTTCCCATCTACGAAGCATTTTTCCCATCCAGAACGTCTTCCACTTCTATGTTGGAACCTTTGTCTTGTGACATGCCAATTTTCTTTGGCCATCCAAGTATGATGCATACTTCTACCACTCAAAATTGCCAACCATCAAGTCTTACTTTATCTACAACTCTACCTTGAGACTCAATCTGCCACCCGTGTCTACTCCATCACTACCTTCAAACCCTTGGAATTCCTTAAGTTATTCCAAGTCATGAGATCACCTTAACCTAGACTTGATTATCTATGCATCAATCCTCTTGACTGGATGACTTTGCTCTCCAAGTCCTACTTCTTAGACTTGGCTACCAAAGGAAAATTGAACACTAGCATTGTTGATTCCCTGAACTCCATCATGCTCACCCAATCTTTCTTCTAGAGCTTGAACAAACTTGAATCAATCTCCCTATGTATCTTCTAGCTCCACACTTCCCTCTTTATATAGGAGGAAGGTTTATTTGCTTCCTTAAACTAAGGTGGTCCATTCCACTCCATGTTTTCCTTAGTGGACCTATAGACCTAATCTACCTTAAGTTTACAGTTGCTTCCTTAAGGTGAGGGTACACACACTCGATACATCCTCACCAAGTAACATCTTTGTGCTCAATAGTTAAGGCTTAACAATTAATCCTTGACATCCCAAGTCTTCTTTGGGACCACTTCAACTCCTTAGAATGTACCTCCTTCCAAGGTCGTCTCATAACTCAACAAAAAACCATGAGTTTCATCCATACTCATGTAGCCTCTATAAAAGAGCTACATGTTGGAAAAATTAGTGTTAAACATTTCTACCAAGACATCCATCAACCACACCCATTAAACATTCCACCTAGCAAGGCAATATATTGCAATCTGCAAAAATACTTAACCTTTGATCTCCATGTCTTTGGCTAGGGTATTTGTTCTATCCAACTCTGGCATGATTTTTTATAAGGCATGGCACAAGCCCATGCAACTCTAAGCTAACTTGATCAACACTCAGATTATTCAAAATGAATTCCTAGCTCTTGCACTATGTGTTGTCTTACTTACACAGCTAAGTTCATTAAGCACCCAAGTCACCAAAGCATTGTGCCAAGATGTCGTCATGTTCATCTCAGACAAGGGGATAAGGCCCCCAAGTCTTACTTGAAGATAAAAATCCTTACATCCTCCCCCACTTAGATTTCTTTCCATCCTAGAAAGATCAACAACAAAACAACATGTCCTACTATTGAAGCTGCCACCACTGCTCGACTCAACCTTCACTGTGAATATCACTTTTTTCAATTCTATACATCACACAATCGCAAACACTACTTTAATCATTTGACCTATCTAGCCATACATATGCACATTGGTACCATTCAAGTTTTGAACTATTTGGGTGACCAGTCCAACCATCGATCCAACCCTAAAGAATGCATTTTCTCGTGTCCAAATCAAGATGTTTTTGCCATCAATTCTACATTACAACTTTGTTGAACCAAAGGAAAGATCACCACCTTTTCCTCCACTATTAAGTCTTCAACAACCATGTGCTCTATGCACATGTCAAACTACCAAAAAATATTCTAAGTAGTTTTCCATTAAGGCACCAATGAAATGATATCTTGCTCTACCCATTGTCCCACTTCATAGGTAGTAGGTCACAACAATAGTCTTAATGAACTTCATCCTCAAGATAAAATATACCAAATCCTTCACTTTCTCCAAAGTATGCTAACTATTGAACTACTTATGCAATCACCAAAGGTTCCACCTTCACCTTTTCCTTCTTTAGTTAAATATGCATGGATCGGTTCTTAGTAGCCTTAACCCCTTCTTCTTAGCATACAATTGAGATTTCTCTATGACCTCCATGACCATCTCTTGTAGGCTCCATGATCCACCTAAAACAACATCAATAACACCTCTAACGTGTTGGTCTTCAGATGTTGAGGTGTAGTTAACACATGATTGGCTTCACTAACAGTCCCTTCAACCAATCCACCATATTACAACTAAGAGTTTTTTTGAATGAGTGCCTCCTCACATTGCTTGGACCTATCACTTAAATAAATTTTCAACAAACATTGAGCATCTTCTAGCATTGCCTCTTCTCGTGCACTATTCTAAGCACAATGTGTCACACTTTGGTGAGTGCCTTCATCCAGAACCATTGTTGGTGCATACTCTATCTTGCCTCCAACGTCTTGCTTTTGGTCGTCCAAAGTGCACAACATAGTAGTCTTTTCTAAGATTGTCTCCACCAAAGTATCCAATGCTAGCAAACTACTTTGCATGTGGACAACAATGTCTTGAATACCGAAGATTTGTTTCCCTAAAACCAACTCTTCTTATTATCCTGTGACAACAAAGGCCTATTGGTGAGCTCAATGGATACAATAATTAACTATGACATTCTCAACACCCTTCTCAACTTCCTTCTAGTCATCATAGGCACACCACAACTCTTGGTCTCATCCAATAACATTAAAAAATTATTATGGGGCATGGGAATTGCTTTGATAAGTTTTAGAAAGTCTTGTCTCAATATGACCCTATGTTCATTCAATGGAACCACCGTCAAGTCAAAAACGCCAAACCACTCCACAAACTTCAAAGGGGCAGAATAAACCACTCTTGAAACTAATTTCACTATTGAGTTCTTCACCTTGAATGAGGCCTTGCTACCCTCATCCTTTAGATGAAGTCCCTTAGCAATCCATTCACTTATAAAATTGTGGGTCACATCAATTTCCACCAAAGTTTCCACCTTCGACGCACTCAATATCGCATTCACAAAGCAACGACCATTGTTGCCTTGGTCTTGCAACTCATGTCTCTTACCTTTTCTTACAAACATGCCCAAAGATTTTGTCAAAGCACCCAAAACCTTCAACATTTCCTTTGAATTCTACCCCTCGTGGACTTCTTCCAAGGCTTCCAACTTCTTCTTCAAAGGACAACACATATAAAATGGTTATGGTAACAAAGAAAACATGTAAGATTCTTACCTCTACACTTACACAGTTTTTGTTTTTGTTGCCTTGCTCTGGTGTCCTTCACTTACTGCAAGGCACCTCTCTAAGCTACAACTACACCTTTGCTCAGTCTGTCAACACTTGCAACAAATGAGACACTTGCAAAAATTGAGACAAGGAGTCAACCTTCATGTTAGCTTCTTTTGAAACCATCCAAAGGCACTAGACAACATCTACAACCTCCTCGACCAACTGACCAACAACCACAGTTTGACTCCTTCCCCCATTCCATTATACATCAACACTCATCATGACTCCCTCATATCGCCAAATGAAAATGGTAAGAGTTCTTAAGCACCTATAAAGAACCTTTTGTCGCATTTGTGAACCAACCTAAATAATCCAAGTCTTTCAAGACTTAGTGTTACCCTTTGGAATTTTCAAGTCAACTACACCAAGTATTTGTTTCCAAGAGTTCTTCCATCATCCAAAGTTCCCACCACAACTCTGCCATTATTTCACTTCAACATTACTATCTTCCAAGACATGTTCAAATGAATGTCTTCAACAAGATTCCACTCGCTCTATGTAGCCTAAAAATGCAAAGAACTCACCAAATCCTTTTGCACTTGACTCCTCCAACAAGACTTCTTGCAAGGAACATGTTGATGGGTCTTAAAGCCCTTGATTCAACAGCAGGAACCAAACCTGCCACCGAGGCCCAATTAGACTCTGCAGTGTTTGAGATGGAATGGTTCTCCAGATCTTGCGATCTGACCAATTTATCGATGGGCTTTATGTTTTCTTGTGAAGACTCTCCCTTCATGTAGGACTGTTCTTTTCTGTATTTTCTCTTGAGTGGGACTAGTTTTAGAGATGCATGCCAGCATAAGCCAACTTGACAAGTAACAGGATTGAATTTCAACTACTGAGAAAAGGCTGAGCTTGGGATAACCCGTTGCTCAAACATGCAGACAGTGATTCTATGCCAAAGGGCCTAGTACTAATACATTAACCATATGAACATTGAATTACTGTATGAGAAAAACTAATTAACAAAAAGAAAACACATATGTAATCAAGATCACGGTAAGTAAAATAATTCATCTACCATAACATTCATCACATAACAACACAATGATTTATCTTCATCATTAAAGCAAAGAACATCAAAACATTGCACCAGATAACTTGACAACAGAATTAATTGCTCTTACTCATTTACTGCATCATTCATGGAA